>CM067218.1:69728227-70008228 GCA_034190945.1 Octodonta nipae | reverse complement strand
TTTTTTTTTTTTTTTTGAATTTATACCCCCAAAACGACTGCTTCACTCGAACTATCGATATCAATCCATTTGAACAGTAAGACTTACTCCCTCTACCATAATTTTCGTCTAATTTTTGGCGGAAAGGGAAGTTTTTCGGGTGCTCAGACCAATGAAATGGGTTATTATCATCATGTGGTACTAAAATTACTATATAAACAACATATCTTCGCGCGCGACTCACTTCTTTCCATAAATATATCTTTAATAAGAAGTTAGAGGAGATGATGATGCGAAGTTCGTTTATTATTACTATAAACATATATATATATATATATATTATATATATATATCCATTAAATAAAATTGTAATAATTGTTTCTAATAATTTAAAAGCTGATTTCTATTCAGTTTTACCGTTCAATAAATATTCAAGTATTGGTGACTTCAAATGTTGACTATTCCTGAATACATTTTTTTCAATCGTGTCTAGAAATTTTACTGTAAAAATATCTTGTAGCATAATTTACAATTTAAATGACAGAAAATGTAAACGACAAAGAAATTTCAAATATAAATTCCGACTTAAAAAATAATTATAAAATTTCATAATCGATGAATCCAAATAATTTTTTTTTTCAAGTTAAAAAATTTTAATTTACAATTTACTTTTTAATATTGATCGGTATGATACTCAATTCCTGACAATATTTTGTTTTGAATTTATGTTTAGTATTTACTTTTACAGAATAATTTATATTTTGAATTAATGAAAAGTAAAGACTAAAGATTATCAAATCTAAATTCTATAATAAATTTTGTATTTGCATCCGTGTGGTTTCTGTAGTTTAGTATTTAATGTAATAAAACCAAATGACAATTGGAAATTAATGCTGTAAAATCTCGCGACAGAAATAAAATCGTGTTTTAATAATTTCAAAGCTCAAAAAAAACTTGTGTTAATCGAGTTATTTTAATATATTTAAATCAAAAGACCAGTAATTCAAATCAAGAAATGTAAATGACTAAATTTTAATTATAAATTTTGTAATTGGCAATCAAAGTTTTATTTTTATGCTTTTAACTTAACAAAACGGAACTACTAAAAGAATTAAAGTTGAAGTATACAAAAAATTAAAAATGAAGAAAGATATAATTTGAAAACCAACTTTTATAAAAAATAACCATTTCGTTAATTGGATTAATTTAATAGAATAAAATCATGGTAATATTTAACTGAACACGATACGACAAAGAAAATTGAGTTTTTTGGTGCTTCGATAATATGGATACAGTTTTATGTTTTATTAAATAATTTATTTAAAAAATGTAAAATTTTCACATTATATCAAACGTGATTTAGATGTAAATTTACAAGTATTAATAAATGATGAATTTACATATTTTTTAGTTAAATCTATATTTGTTCGAAAGCAGTTTTTGAAATAAATTATGTGAGAAAGGCTGCTGATGGTATGGTTTTATTAGCGGTAGAGGCTATGCGTTTGTACGAGGATAATATGTGTAACTCAGTTCTCTCTGATTGACATCTGAAGTTGAGATGAGAGCATTGTGGAAAGTGAAGATCCTTGATTTGAAAAATTATTCACTATTTTGAAATCTCATATCTAGTTTATTTTCAATAAATTTTGTGGGATTTGAAGACGCGAGATGTAAGACCGACATCTAGGATTTTCAAGAGAATCAGTACACAGAGGTCCCGAATCTGGAGCCGTTCCGTGCAATTGCTGTTCTCCCTTAACTCCTAGGACAGAATGTCACGATACAATTTTCAGGTTACTTCACCTGTCAGAGATATTGAATACTCTCTTCGAGGTGTCATTCCTTTGTACGCAAGACAATATATATTGTATATAAATATAATATATATTGTTTCTGGTCGGGAACCTTTATCAGTTGCGCTTCCACGATTGAATGTCCTCTCGAATACTTCTTTATGCATTTGATGCATTTCGTTAAATTTGAAGACGCGAGATGTAAGACCGACATCTAGGATTTTCAAGAGAATCAGTACACAGAGGTTCCGAATCTGGAGCCGTTTCGTGCAATTTCTGTTCTCCCTTAACTCCTAGGACAGAATGTCACGATAAAATTTTCAGGTTACTTCACCTGTCAGAGATATTAAATACTCTCTTCGAGGTGTCATTCCTTTGTACGCAAGACAATATATATTGTATATAAATATAATATATATTGTTTCTGGTCGGGAACCTTCATCAGTTGCGCTTCCCACAATTGAATGTCCTCTCGAACACTTCTTTATGCATTTGATGCATTTCGTTAAATTTGAAGACGCGAGATGTAAGACAGACATCTAGGATTTTCAAGAGAATCAGTACACAGAGCTTCCGAATCTGGAGCCGTTCCGTGCAATTGCTGTTCTCCCTTAACTCCTAGGACAGAATGTCACGATAAAATTTTCAGGTTACTTCACCTGTCAGAGATATTGAATACTCTCTTCGAGGTGTCATTCCTTTGTACGCAAGACAATATATATTGTATATAAATATAATATATATTGTTTCTGGTCGGGAACCTTCATCAGTTGCGCTTCCCACAATTGAATGTCCTCTCGAACACTTCTTTAAGCATTTGATGCATTTCGTTAAATTTGAAGACGCGAGATGGTCTTACATCTCATCTCTGACAGGTGAAGTAACCTGAAAATTTTATCGTGACATTCTGTCCTAGGAGTTAAGGGAGAACAGCAATTGCACGGAACGGCTCCAGATTCGGAACCTCTGTGTACTGATTCTCTTGAAAATCCTAGATGTCGGTCTTACATCTCGCGTCTTCAAATTTAACGAAATGCATCAAATGCATAAAGAAGTGTTCGAGAGGACATTCAATTGTGAGAAGCGCAACTGATGAAGGTTCCCGACCAGAAACAATATATATTATATTTATATACAATATATATTGTCTTGCGCACAAAGGAATGACACCTCGAAGAGAGTATTCAATATCTCTGACAGGTGAAGTAACCTGAAAATTTTATCGTGACATTCTGTCCTAGGAGTTAAGGGAGAACAGCAATTGCACGGAACGGCTCCAGATTCGGAACCTCTGTGTACTGATTCTCTTGAAAATCCTAGATGTCGGTCTTACATCTCGCGTCTTCAAAATTTAACGAAATGCATCAAATGCATAAAGAAGTGTTCGAGAGGACATTCAATTGTGGGAAGCGCAACTGATGAAGGTTCCCGACCAGAAACATATATATTATATTTATATACAATATATATTCTCTTGCGTACAAAGGAATGACACCTCGAAGAGAGTATTCCATATCTCTGACAGGTGAAGTAACCTGAAAATTTTATCGTGACATTCTGTCCTAGGAGTTAAGGGAGAACAGCAATTGCACGGAACGGCTCCAGATTCGGAACCTCTGTGTACTAATTCTCTTGAAAATCCTAGATGTCGGTCTTACATCTCGCGTCTTCAAATTTAACGAAATGCATCAAATGCATAAAGAAGTGTTCGAGAGGACATTCAATTGTGGGAAGCGCAACTGATGAAGGTTCCCGACCAGAAACAATATATATTATATTTATATACAATATATATTGTCTTGCGTACAAAGGAATGACACCTCGAAGAGAGTATTCAATATCTCTGACAGGTGAAGTAACCTGAAAATTTTATCGTCACATTCTGTCCTAGGAGTTAAGGGAGAACAGCAATTGCACGGAACGGCTCCAGATTCGGAACCTCTGTGTACTGATTCTCTTGAAAATCCTAGATGTCGGTCTTACATCTCGCGTCTTCAAATTTAACGAAATGCATCAAATGCATAAAGAAGTGTTCGAGAGGACATTCAATTGTGGGAAGCGCAACTGATAAAGGTTCCCGACCAGAAACAATATATATTATATTTATATACAATATATATTGTCTTGCGTACAAAGGAATGACACCTCGAAGAGAGTATTCAATATCTCTGACAGGTGAAGTAACCTGAAAATTTTATCGTGACATTCTGTCCTAGGAGTTAAGGGAGAACAGCAATTGCACGGAACGGCTCCAGATTCGGAACCTCTGTGTACTGATTCTCTTGAAAATCCTAGATGTCGGTCTTACATCTCGCGTCTTCAAATCCCACAAAATTTATTGAAAATAAACTAGATATGAGATTTCAAAATAGTGAATAATTTTTCAAATCAAGGAATCTTCACTTTCCACAATGCTCTCATCTCAACTTCAGATGTCAATCAGAGAAACTGAGTTACACATATTATCCTCGTACAAACGCATAGCCTCTACCGCTAATAAAACCATACCATCAGCAGCCTTTCTCACATAATTTATTTCAAAAACTGCTTTCGAACAAATATAAATTTAACTAAATAATATGTACATTCATCATTTATTAATACTTGTAAATTTACATCTAAATCACGTTTGATATAATGTGAAAATTTTACATTTTTTAAATAAATTATTTAATAAAACATAAAACTGTATCCATATTATCGAAGCACCAAAAAACTCAATTTCCTTTGTCGTATCGTGTTCAGTTAAATATTACCATGATTTTATTCTATTAAATTAATCCAATTAACGAAATGGTTATTTTTTATAAAAGTTGGTTTTCAAATTATATCTTTCTTCATTTTTAATTTTTTGTATACTTCAACTTTAATTCTTTTAGTAGTTCCGTTTTATTAAGTTAAAAGCATAAAAATAAAACTTTGATTGCCAATTACAAAATTTATAATTAAAATTTAGTCATTTACATTTCTTGATTTGAATTACTGGTCTTTTGATTTAAATATATTAAAATAACTCGATTAACACAAGTTTTTTTGAGCTTTGAAATTATTAAAACACGATTTTATTTCTGTCGCGAGATTTTACAGCATTAATTTCCAATTGTCATTTGGTTTTATTACATTAAAATACTAAACTACAGAAACCACACGGATGCAAATACAAAAATTTATTATAGAATTTAGATTTGATAATCTTTAGTCTTTACTTTTCATTAATTCAAATTATAAATTATTCTGTAAAAGTAAAATACTAAACATAAATTCAAACAAAATATTGTCAGGAATTGAGTATCATACCGATCAATATTAAAAAAGTAAATTGTAAATTAAAATTTTTAACTTGAAAAAAAAAATTTATTTGGATTCATCGATTATGAAATTTATAATTAGTATTTTAAGTCGGAATTTATATTTGAAATTCTTTTGTCGTTTACATTTCTGTCATTTAAATTGTAAATTATGCTACAAGATATTTTTACAGTAAAATTTCTAGACACGAATTGAAAAAAATGTATTCAGGAATAGTCAACATTTGAAGTCACCAATACTTGAATAATTTATTGAACGGTAAAACTGAATAGAAATCAGCTTTTAAAATTATTAGAAACAATTATTACAATTTTATTTAATGGATATATATATATATATATATATATATATATATATATATATATATATATATATATATATATATATCGTAACTATTGTAATTACAATCATCCCACGATTCTGTTGTTGGTACATGCATATTATAAACTGGGTATTTTGTTGGTTGTTCATCTTCTTCTTGTGACAGGTGGATACTTGTTGTTTTTGTAGTAATATAATAATCGTCCTTTTTTTCAAGGCAATTTTTATGTTCGGGAATTACATGTCGCATGTTGAACTCACATCTTTTAAGATGCGGATAATTTTTCCCACATTGTAAAATATGTCTTCCAATACGTTTTCTTATACCTGATGATGTGCATTATAGGGACAGATTTAATATCTTCTTTTTGACTTTATGATCGCAATACATGAAAAATATGTATGTTAAAGTAATACTTTGCAGAATTAGAAGCGAGTCCTTTTTTATATACAGAAGTGGCTGGATTATTTCTTATACCTCCTTAAAATATTAATTTAGTACATTGATTATTATATGTAAATCTAAATTTAGTTATTTCTTCAATGTTTCAAGTTGATCAATACTTGTAAATTTACATTTAAATCAAGAACAACATGCCAAACGTGATTTAGATGTAAATCTACAAGTATCATTAAACTTGGAAAATTGATGAATTATATATCAACAAAAAATCTTATATAAAGAATTATAATTTATATATTTCTCAGTTAGATTTTTATTTTTCGGAGCAGTTAAAATATTTACAATATGTGTGAAAGTAATGCCAATGGTATAGTTTTCCTAGTCGTAGAAGCGATGCGTTTGTACGAGGATAATATCTGCAACGCGGTCCCTTTGATTGACAACGTTTGGAGTTCAGATGAGAGCGCCATGGAAACTGAGGACTCCACCGATAAAGACGACATGGAAATGTTCAAACTGATGAAGATTTGATTCCTTTAATTGAAGAAAGCATAAGTTTATACAAAGAGACCTGTCGAGCAATTGATGCAACTGAAGCATTTGTACGTTATAATGATAAAGATGCTGGTACGACTCGGTTGATCAAGAAACTATAAGTTTATACGAAGACGTTTGTGACTTGTTTCGGTTAATTGAAAAACCGTAGACAAATATATAGACAGTCGTAAAGAGGTTTCTTCAACAGAATCAATGAAAAACCACTAGTCTTTTCGTTTATTATTCATTATAAGTGTAAGAAATGATTTAAAAAAATTATTGAAGAATCGAATGTAAAAAATCATAATTACTTACTGTATGTTAATTTAAATTGACTTACGATGCATATTATTTTAAGTAATTCTTTATACAATAAAACATTTTGTAAATAAATAAAAATATGTTATTAAAATAATCAGCTATACGAAAAAAAATTTTTTCTCGAATGTAACAGCCTTGGAAAAAAAAGTTGTGGAGTTAAATTATACATTTTCTTGGTGGGTAAATATTTAAACAAATCAAAACCATTTTTATACGAATCTGGCCTCTTCGATTAGTCCACATGTTGAGCTATCATCACATTCACATTTATTAAAAATCCAACACCCATGGAGTTTTCGAAATTTAATGTAATCATAATAATATTCTCCACATCATATATATTGTTATGATTGCAATTTGTGAATATTATTTCAAATGTTTATTATTAATGCCGTGATTTAATAATAAACGAATAGACATTTTGTAATCTTCTACAATTGATTTAAAGAATTCTTCAAATATTTGTTTGTATGTAAATACATTCATGTCGTTATTTTTTATTTAAATTATATTGTTTTAAAAAAATTAATCATTCTTCTTGACGAGTTTCTTGTAAATTATATTTTAGTTTTGCGTGTACTCCTTTATACTCGGGAAAGTTAAAGCTGTTTGTATAATTTTGATTCCTCTTTAATAACAAGGTCTTTTGCTGGCTCCATATATTTCAACTCAACAATTTTAACATATTCATGCCCAATAATAAATATTTTTCATATAAAATTTGTTTCTCCATTTTAAAGAAAATGAGTGTGGCATATAAAAAAACTTTATGTTCAGATTTAGCTTAGGAGTCGTTATATATGTATTTAAATTGGGAGGGGTGTCAGACAGTAAATTCACAAACGTATATGAGCAAGGACAAATACTTTTACATCTAAAGTTATTACTTTTTTATTATAGCTGTTTAACTAACGTGGTTTGTTTTAGTTGATGTATCATTAAAGCGAAAACGCAGTTCTCTGTGGGTAGATTTCTCGGAAGAAATGGACAAGTGTGATGATATCTGGTTAGCATTAACAAGTTTTGCGACAAGCTCAACTGGGCATATGGAAATAATACATCCATTAAATAATGACCAACAACCCGTTGTATGTAATCAATCCACGCCAGAGCCGAAAAATGTTATTTCCACAAGGCTAAATAAAACAGAATCTCAACAATTAGTATCTCAATATGTTTGTAGACCATCACCAACTGGAAAAATGAACAAATTGATAAACTAGTTGTCAAAATGCTTGCCAAAGGGCATCATGATTTACGAATTGTGGAAGAAAAAGAAATGCAAAAATTTATTGAACAGGTATCTCATTGCCCCAGCTACCAACTTCCACCAAAAAAAACGTTAAGACATTTATTAACAAAGGTTTATAAAGACGTAATGGTAAAAGTACAGAAACGAGTGTGTATGGTATATGCATTGTCGCTGAGTGTTGGTGGTTGGACTTCCAGAAAAAATGAAAACTATATAGCCATTATAGCCCACTTTATAAATGATGAGACTAAACTTCAGTCCGTATTACTATCTTGTATAAATTATAATGATCAGCATATTGGTAAAAAATTATGCACTTATTTGACGGGGTGGCATTGTCAATAAAGTTTCTGCTGTCGTTGGCGACAATGTCGCAAATACCATATTTGCTACAGGACTTGATGACTGGCCATCGATCGGGTGTTTTGCTCAGTCTTTAAATTTTGTTGTGTAACCCGCGACTAAACAAATATCTGATGTTTTAGTGAAAGTTGGAAGAATTGTCGAGTTTTTTAATCGCAATAAATATGGCAAAAAAATAATTGAAACACAACAACTAATGAATTTACCGGTGTTTAAGTTCAAGCTGGATATCCAAACTCGCTGGAGTCTAACTCTTGATATGCATCGGCGAATAATACAAATAAAAGATGCAGTGATCTGCACTCTTGATCTTCTACGCCCCGATCTACTTATAGGCGAAGAGGACTGGAAAATAATCGAAAATGCCTTGCCTTTACTTAGACCGTTCTATGAAGTCACCGTAGAAATAAGTACAGAAAAAAATATGACTTTATTGTGATTGTCTTTTGTAATTTACTTAAAAGATTTCTTCAAAATTATACCCCCCGACGATGAAAAAATAGTCGCCGTACATTCAATTTTGAAGAAAGGCATGGAAGACCATTTTAACGATATAAAGAATAATATGTTGTACGCTGAAAGTACAATTCTAGACTCCCGATTCAAACAAAGGATTTATAAATAAGCATTCTTTAGACACTGCAACACAACGTCTTAGAAAAGAAATAGAGAGAACTCAATTACTTCATAAGCAAAATCGAAAAGCTTCTATATCTCTCTCCCGACCATGCATCTGCAACTAGTTCCGGAAGCATTGAAAGTGGTAATATAAAATATAGTATATGGGTCGAACATGATCAAGAAATTAATAAAATTATTAATTCAGACATCCGAGTTGCGGGTGGCATTGGTGAACTCGACAAGTATCTCAACGAAAAATATATGGATCGAAAAGAGGATCCGCTACGGTGGTGGCACGATCGGCGTTGATTATATCCTAATCTGTATGTACATGCCTTAAAGAGATTTTGCACAGTAGCGACATCAGTTTCTAGTAAACGCGTTTTTTCGACGACGGAAGAAATGTTTAATGAACCTCGAATGACGATATATAAAATTTTAAAAATTATATTTTGAATAACAATTGGTAAATTTTGGTTTGTTAAAAGACTGAATAACTTATATGATATATAGGTACGAACAGATTTGTTATTGTTTTATTTTTCTTCATAGAATAGATAATTTGTTTGTCCAAAAATGTTACTTATATTTTTCATTGTTTTAAAACATCCAAAATATTAGTTACTTTCTTTGTAAATTACAGTTAAATAAAAGTGATATGATTATTTATATAATTTTTAATTTACCGGTGAATATTGGCTTAGTAGATAGATTTTGATTTGTTCAAAATGTTTTATAATTGGGACACGAAGAGTTAATATAAGGTTTCGTAATTTGGATATTTACAATTATAACCAAATTCTGTAAATATTTAAAGTGGTTGTTTTAGGGGATTTTTAATTGGCATATAATTTTTAATTTGAAAAACAATGTATTAATGATTAAATATAAACATCTAAATTTACATGTAAAGATACCACGTTGCAGATTTTTAAAATATAAATTGAAAAAGTTTATTTTAACGTTATAATTTGTGGTTTTTAACCAACAATATATACTCGAAGTAGAACGTACTTGTAGAACAAGATCGTTGTAATAACGTAGGGACACAATATGCGAGATTCGCTATTAAAGAATCTATGTACTAATTACTACGTTGATATAAAGACATCTAGAATACTCAAACACACATACTCTGCACGAGCCCAGGAACTGAAATAACCTCTCGGGAATTACCGAAGATAGTTCCCTCACCATCTCCCCGTGAGACTGACTCGTTGGACACGCCAATGTAATAATCCTTCTGTACAACCGCTTGAGAATACAAAAGTACTGGCGAGTATAGAACATACATTGAGAATACAAAAGTACTGGTGAATATAGAAGACCCGAACGCACCTCGCGTGAGCCCATGATCTGAATTTGTTCTTCAGACAATTATTGAGAACATTTCCAGCTTCCTTTCCACCAACCCCCTGAGAATTAACTCAGGTCCTCACGCCAATGTAGTATTCCTTCTGTACAACCACTTGAAAATATGCCATTCAGGCGTTAAAAAGAATAGATTTTGAGAATACAAAAGTACTGGCGAGTATAGAACATACATTGAGAATACAAAAGTACTGGTGAATATAGAAGACCCGAACACACATTGGGTGAGCCCAAGAAATCTGGATTTGCTCTTCAGAAAATTACTGAGAACACTTCCAGCTCCATTTCCACCAACCCCTGAGAATTAACTCAGGTCCTCACGCCAATGTAGTATTCCTTCTGTACTACCGTTTTTTTTTAAACACCCCACCTCAACGTTATACGAACTGAAAGTACTGGCGAGTATAGAACATACACTTTGCATGAGCTCGGAAACTGAAATAACTTTGGGAATTGTCGGGAATACTTCCATTGTCTTGAAATGGTTGATCTTACAACGTTTCAGATACATATATCTGCCATCGTTGTAAAATGCTATTACAATAATTTTAGTTATACTATATATGTCGAATATAATATATTTGTTACATAAAGTTGAAGAACAAAATACGGTCTTAATCATTTGATCTTTACTCTATGGTTTTTCACAAATTAATGATTTATTAATGACGTGTTGATGTTTGAAGTTTTTAAGTAGCTGTCTTTTTGTCTATGAGTAGCTGTTTATTTTGTATGATCTGTAGTAACTGTCAAGCTATATGTTAAAAATTTGAAATATGCAAATATACAAATAAATAATTTCGAAATTGCACCATTTAAGTACATATATGGCCTAATATTTTACAATCTAAAAAAACTAATACCTATGAAAGGTGTAGATAGGAAATTGGTTGCAAATTAGCGCTATAACTACTTGGCAGAAATTTAAAACATCATTTACAATAAGCTTTATTCATAAAAGCAAATGTGGAAGAATTTGAACAGTACAAATTATGCAATAAACTAGATCCGACAATCAAGGAAACCAAAAAGCAAATTGGTAATGTACTTTTATCTCAAGAATTGTCTTCAATGATGTTAAATCAATTTCATCAAGATAAAGATTTATATGAAGATATTATAACTCTTGAAAGAGTAAGTCTTACAAGGAGAGAAAAGAAAACTGTAGAGAAAAAACAATTTAAAAATAATAATCCAGATAATTGACATTAAAAATGAGAAAAGTTGCCAAAGTGTTACAATTGTAATTATTTTCATGAACTTATGGACAAAGATGTTACCAAACTAGAGAGAAATAGAATGTTTCAATTGCAGAGAGAAAGGACACAAGGAGTGTCCTAATACACCAAGTAAATCCAACGGTACAATCAATTATGTCTGTAAATCATTTGGTTGTATTCCAAAAGTATTTAATTTATGAGAGAAGTGCAGGAGACAATTTTGTATACTCTGTAGGAAAACAACAAACTACTGATTATTACCCCATATGATGACAGGTAAACCAATGAAAACAACCAATCTATTATGTAACAATTGGGAAAATTTAATAAAGATTCCAAATCAAGGAAGTTCCTCCAACCCCAAAGATTTAGTAAAAGTGTCCGAGCTTGATTATAGATGTCTAGTAGTAGTACATCAATTTAAGATGATCTTTGTATTCCCTTAAAATGAATCCAGCAGCTGAGTCATGATACCAAATACACAAAGGTAAGCAATTTTTAATGCTTGTTGAATAATTGATAATGCCAGCTCAACACGTTGGCCCTAATGTTGGCACTAACAACACTTGTCAAATGTGTGGGCCTGAAAAATGGCATTGGCACGAACGTTGGCAGTTGGCCGATGGGAGTCGGTTTTAATAAAGGAATCTGCGACAACGTTCGTGATCCATCCACACATTGACTGTGGAATATTGCAGAAGGTATTTAAAATCAATCAATGACATATGATAACATCAATCAAACTCTCTTAAAGGCTCTGAAATCAAATTATTAATAATGGATATCCAAAAAATGTATATACTCTGTGTAAAAACTTTTAAAACAATTTTAATATCAGACATCCTCACTTTGGTCCTACCGATCCTGTCGAGACTCAACTGGTGTTAGTCCCAACGAGTGGATGCCAAGCAAACTAACCAGCCTATGTTGGCGCCAATATGTGGAGCTGGTCTAACATTTTGTTGTATTTTACAGCAGAGTGGAAAAAAGAACTTAATTACATAAAGCCAGAACCTTAGAATAGAACTATTGAAATGGAAAAGCACCAAAAATCCTTTACAGCTATTACACCAGAAGAAATATGAATAAAGGTATTTTAAAAATATTAATAACACTACTAAATATGTATTTTTAAAGTCAAATGTGAATTCAAAAGTTAAAGGATGAATAATATTTTTAAAGTTCATATAGGTAGAGCTTCTAAATTGTTGTGATACACTTTACAGACTGTGCATTAGTTTTCATGTTACAAGGCATTTATATGAAATGGAAACAGTCAATTTGTTATTTTTGTTTCTGAAAAAAGTAGTCCAACAGTAGATTTAGTTAGGATTTTAAAGGAAATAAGTCTACATGTTAATTTCGTTGATTTGGAGTTTGTAGCGACAGTATTGACCAAGGACCAACAAACAATGCTGCAATAAAATATCTTCTAAGAGATACAAACAGTTATTTGCTTAAGATATAATATTGATAATACATTTCGTGGTTTGTGGTCTCATACTAGAGATATATATCAGACAGATGAAAAATGGGTCTTGATTTTTTCTGATGATAAATTTTTGTATACAGTGACAAGAATAATTTAAACCATCAACTTCAACTTTTCAAATCAAAGTACTCATGTTGTATTTCTTTATACAATTCGATCTCAAATTCTAGGTATGTTTCATGTCCCACATCATATGCACCAGTTCGTCAATACCTCGATTTGGAATACCCTGGTCGCTGTCTTATGGAAAAGTTATTGAGACCATTTCAGTTAATGATGTTTCCGGAGAGATTACAAAACAGAATCGCACAAGATGACAATCAACCAACAGAAGTAATAAGCTTTACAGAGCTGACATATATAATTTGCATGAAATTAGATTATTTTATTTTCACAAAGGAAGAATACAACTTTTAGAGAAGGTTGAATTTGACATACATAAAGGTATCAACCCAAGGTATAGAGAAGCTAGGTAGCTAATTTGGCAGAACCATACAAAGCTAGTCAAATAGAACAGAAAGCTTATCAAGATTTTTCAAAATGGGATTTTTTTAAATAAAATGTATCATATTTGTGATTTTAAATCTCAAGAGGTAAGAGCAGACCTGGAGAAAAAAAGTCACTATTTGTGAATTTCCTACACAGTTTCTCTACAAAAATTATGCACTTTACAAAATTAGCTAAACCGTTTTAATGTAAAACGGAGATTGAATCCTCCCAAACACTCAAGTGGATAAGTTTAAAGAGTAAATGCAACAGTCATATATAGGTTTTTGGGAGTAGTCTGCAATAGGTCTTTTCATATTGTCCAATTTTTTGTTCCCATGCGTCGTTTTTTTCGTGCAATTTTCACACTATTGGCATGTTTTTTGCTTGAAAAAAAAAGACAGAAGTTGACGCATGCCCACTAAAAATTTTCGAATATGAAAAGACCTATGCACAAATATCGTGCCAAAGCTGGAAAGAGAGAGCAATAGAAAGGGTAAGAGGCTATTTCACTCCAGTGGGAGCTGCATCGAATGAGCTTTGTTCAGTGTGTAGTTTATTGGCTGCACCTCCCAATCGCGTGAAATAGCTTCTTGCGCTTTCTAATGCCCACTTTTTACTCTTGGAACGATATTTGTGTGTTGCATTCAACCTCCAGAAGTACATGCTCTAAACTTATATAACTACTATATAGTAATACAATATTGTATTGTTGTTAGTTAATATTATAACACTGATATAATTTGATCATTAAAAATATCAAAGTAAATTTAAGACAAAAATAAATTAATTCCTAAACCAACCGTTAGTCGATGCTACTCATAACTGAACAGGTCGGCCACATACATATATAAATCTCTTATATATGGTCGGAGATCATGAATTGAAGACTATGACATTGATGACAGAAAATGACATATGTAGGCTAAGGGGGAACAAGTTACAGATCTTGCAAACAGTTGGATTAAAAAAAATAAACCAGACAATTGACCTATTAAAAATGAGAAAAGTGATCTGAAGTGTTACAATTGTAATTTGTTTGGAGATAGAGCAAGGATTGTATCAAACCAGACAGAATTGGAATGTTTCAGCTGTAGCCAAATGCATCCAACTACATTCAATGGACAATCGATTATGTCTTTAAATGCTTCAGCTGTATTCCAGAAGTATTTGAAAACAATATGTAAACAAAGTACCACTCAAAGTAGCAATAGACCCAGGGAGTTCAGACTGTCTACATAACAAAACCATTATACATTTTTTTATGATCTATATATCTTATTTGAAAGATACACACTAGATTATATTAGTTATTTATAATGTATTACTATGTAATTCTATGTAAAATATTTGGTCAATAAATGAATATCAAAAATGTTTGTGAATTAAAAAGATTTGGAACATGTTGCAGTTATGTTTTATCGAAAAGTAATCGAGACCATTGCAGTTAAATATAGAATTGGACTGGATAACATTTCATAACAGATGAAGACAAGAAAGTTGGAATTTGAGAGAAAAGTAAGCTACTCAAATATAAAACACTCTGAATTCTCCCAAATACTCTAAAACTAATGCAGAAGTTTAGAGTAAATGCTCACACACAGATTTTGTATGGCCTATGACGAAATTGCTTAACTTTATAATTGGCAGTATTTTTTTACTTGTTCATTGGGGTTTTCTCTACCGAGATTTTTTGCAGCTAAAGATAAGTACTTGAAAATTGTAGATGGAGAACAAATCGTAGTAAAGCAATTTTGTAAAATTGGCCAAATTATTGACTGTTTAAACAGAAGTTGTGAATTGTATATTGTGTGATATTTATGTGTTTGGACACATATCAACTCCAACTCGGAGTAGTCAATGTCTCCCAACACAGATAAATATTCCACAATATACTACTAAACATTATTCATATTCAGAAATTATAGCTGATGATTTTACTTTACCTTTGTTCTCCATCTACAATTTTCAAATACTTATCACAGGTCAATAATTGAGGAGAGAAAACCCCAATGAACAAGCAAAATAATCCAAGACCCCCTTAACAATCTTGCATAAATTTTGGATAATAAAACAAAATGGAAGCTAAAAGTACTTCATTTCAACCATAATAAATGTCTATAAGAATTTCATCAAAAAAAAGATAGTTGCAAATTCTATTATATACATGGCCTTGACTTGGTAACCCAATTTTATATGTCGTTTCAGAATATCACAATGGTATGTTGTAATCTTTGAAAACAAGTTTGAATATCAATTACCAAGAGGTATATATTTCCTATATTTCACGCATGATTTCATGTGGCCAAAGAAAAATTATGTAATTTGTGAAAGTTTTATTTCAAGTACAATTTTAGAGCATATACTTCTAGAGATACCAATACACAAATAGCAGGACAGTTAGAGCATAAACCATCTAGGGGTAGACTGCAATGCACAAATGTCATGCCAGGGATAGAAATAGAAGACAATAAAGATAGCAAGAAACTATTTCACCCAATCTGAAGGTGCAGTCAATGAGCTCATTTGTGGCACTTCCTAATTCAGAGAAATAACCTCTTGCCCTCGCTTTCTAGCCTTGGCACGATATTTATGCACCGTAGGCTATCTCTAGGATGTAGATGCTCTCTAAGTTATTAAACATTTAATTATAAGGCATTTTCATAGTAGCCAGTTGCCGACGATTCCAACGGTTTGAGAAAATCTACGTAAATCGAGTGTTGGCAGAGCCAACTGTCGAGATCGTTAATTGGCGTAGAATTTTCCAAACCGCTGGAATTATCAGCAATTACTCTCTACGAACAAACATATAAACAACAAACAAAATTTGATATAGCTATACCATAATAAAAACCTTATAAATTAAAAAAAAAACAGAAAAGAGATTACTCACCAAAGAAGCTAGCTACAACACAACTAACTTAGCCTATGTCTAGATTGCGTTCCTTTTATATACAATTTTGAGGGTCGGCGGATTTCTCTCACCGTTCACAATAGTATAAATTCAGACTGATTTTACGTTCACTCTCAGTTTTGAATCTTCTTTTCATTCGGTAAGTTCTTATTTAAATATATTTAAAATGTTTTTTTTAATAATATTTAATTTACATTTTGAACTTTTATGCATTAAATATATCGCCAATTTGGATAATCTTGTCCTCGTTATTAATACATTTATTGCATCATTTTATTGTATCGTATCCGGGTCAAGCCAATGGTTAAACTTTCTAATTTGTAGTGCAACCAGGTGCAACTAAAGGTTACGCAACATTCTTACATTCTGTCTATTGCCCTCTCTCTCTTAACACATTTGTGCACTGCGGGTCCTCTTCTGTTCTCTTTGTATGATCTGTGATTTCCAGAAGGTACATGCTCTAAGTGGATGACAGCGTGGATGACAGATTTTAATAACGAGCAGATTGTTTATAGTTTATAACCAGTGCTGCCGTTTCTAGCGATTTTTCGGTAGTCTACCGATTTTTCACCATTTTCAAATTATTCTACCGATCTACCGAATTTCAAATGAAATTTACCGATTTTTTAGAGTAACAACCAATTTGCCTTTTTTCTATTTTATCAATAAAATCTTAAAAAAATCAAATAAATAAGGATGAAACGAGTTTTTTTATCAACTTTTAATAAATAGCTGTAGTTACGATTTTGCAAATCAAATTTAAATTTAATAAATATTATAATACTATTCTAAAAAGTACTTAAGTATTATTCTTAAACAACGAATAGGAAATGTAAACAGTGGTGATGTGGAAATGCTTGGCCCCAAAAAAAGATATTTTTATTACAAATTGTAAATTCTTATTAAAACTAACATCTAGTAATACAAATTTGTACATGAAAAAGGTGTTATTTCGGTTGGTAGAGTATTAAAAAATATTTGTAATGTTTTACGAACTATATGCGATTGTTTTTTGAAACGAGATTATATTTTAAAAACTCCTTTCGAGAAAATAGATTTTAAAAATCCTAGTAATTTCCTATCAATAAAAAATATGTATTTCGGAGCAAACGTAGGAAAATATATTCTTACTAGCGATATAACTGAACAACAAATTAACTTCTTCCAGTTACGGTGTCTCGATTTTTATATAGAAAGTTGCTCACAAATTGTTAGTCGCTTTCCTTTAGAAACAAATCATATAGAAAGTTTTGGTTTTTTAGAACCATTAGTGGTTAAATCTGGAACTAGAACCTCCATTTTAGATGTAGTAGTACATTTTCCAAATTTAGTTGATGAGAACCAACTGCAAATTCTTGACACGGAGTGGCGCTTACTAAGAAATGTGGAACAAATTCAAACATTTAGTGATAGTGTCGAAATATTTTGGGTCAGAAATTAAGGAACTTAAATTAGGGGATGGTCAGTTAATGTTTCCATTTTTAATTAATTTTGTATTTAATATTATATGTTTGCTTCATTCATCAGTCAATGTGGAACGCATTTTTTCATCAATTAATTTGATGAAGACTAAACAAAGAAATGCTCTAAACACAGAAACCATAACAGGGTTGTCACATACTAAACAAAATATTGGAAATAAAAGCTGTTTTGATTTTCCAATTGAAAACAATTTAATTTCAAATTTCAAAACCAACAAATAAATACTATTGTCTAATAATTTATTTATGATGGTATTTACGATTGTATTATTTTCATTAATTTTTTTTAATTTTATATGCATAAATAATTTTTTTTGAGAACATTTTATACTATTTATTTACCTACCAAATATGTCTATTGCTTTTCTATTATATATAACATTTAAACCATTTAGTATACCAACTTTCCGATGGCTACCGAAATCTACCGAAATTTACTCTTGAATTCTACCGATTTCTATACTTTGGGCTGTGGCAGCACTGTTTATAACTAATATAATTCATAAACATGCCTACATGATGTATAAATCATATAATTTCTATTTTTTTGTAGAAAAACACATATCACAGTGCACAGAGATTAGTTAAACGGCAATGTGAAAGTATACGTACTGTGAAGGTTCATATTAAATTTTATACCGTCCTTAGTTTTTATTTTTATTTAAGGTACCTACAATATGAAAAATAAGGCATGTTCTCCACCGAAAAAAAGGAAGGAAAAATTCCAAAAAACAAGTAAACTTACAACTCAACAGCTATTACATATTTTAGAATCAGAATCCGATATTGATTATGACGGGATAAGAGGACAGGGTATGTATGTACTTGTAAACAATTATATTAATATACTAACCAAATTATACCATATTTAATATTTTTTAGAGTTACTATAATTTTTAAGTTCTTTTAACGGTTTTAAGATTTTTATTTTTATGTAATCAGAACTTCCATACAAAAATTTGGTTGCTTTGATCAATTTTAAAAACACACAGTCATGAGAAGTTTCCTTGTTATTACCTATTTTAATTATTTTCAGGATTTTTTTTATTTCATATCTATTAAATTACAGATTTATTTTTAAAAATAGATTGTTTTGTTACATTCAGTAATTTGGTAATTCTAAATTCTAGGTTTTGCTCGGGGCTTTTCCAGCAAAAGTTGGAGGACGGGATAAGACAGGGTATGTATGTACTCGTAAACAATTATATTAATTTACTAACCAAATTAAGCTATATTTAAGGTTAAATTACGGATTTACTTTTAGAAATAGATTGTTTTGTTACATTCAGTAATTTGGTAATTCTAAATTCTAGGTTTTGGTCTGGGCTTGAGTCACCCCTTCAACCATTGTTGATTGGTATCAACAAACTACTTGAATGGCCAAGCAATCACCATCACTTTTGACACCTACATGTCCAGGAACCCTCAACCAGTCAACATAAAATGACAAATGCTGAATAAGGCCCCATCTACTCCTAGAACAGTATCCATCCATGACTTTGTCCAGATAGCAGCAGTCTAGTGATCAAGAGCACCATTACCTTTGGCAGGGACATGTCCAGGAACCGTCAGTCAGCATAAAGTGACAAATGCTGAATAAGGACCCCAGAACAGTATCCATCCATGACTTTGCCCAGATAGCAACAGTGAACAGAGTACCAACCGTGGCCGAGCAATCACCATCACCTTTGATTCCGACACCGTCGTTTCCATTGCCTGGTCCAGAGTTTTAAAGTCATCGGAAGCCAACACCAACGAATCCAAAAGACCCTGTAAAGCGGAATGTGGGCATTGTCTAAAGACAGAACGACGAAAGGGTATCTTCATCCAACAGATTCGCGTAAAGTTGAATGTATCCAGGACCAAATGGACGACCCGCTCATTGAACCAATCCTGTCTCTCAGGAAATGAGGGGCACGGTGGCGAATGCAGAATAACCCCCACTAATCTGGGGTTTTACCGAGAGAGCACCATCAATGACCGAGCGATCATCAGCCAGTTAGCATGAGGTGGTAAATGGCGAATAACCCCCATCGGCCCCTTATCCATCTGGGATTTTGCCGAGATGTCAGCGTTACCATCAACGGCCGAACAATTTGTCACCATCGACACCGGCTGGTGCGCCGCTATGTCCATTGCCAAGTCCATGATTTTGAGGACCTGCGGTTACCAACAACATCCAGCTCCGAACAGTCACCGGCGAGTCCATGTCAATACAGGGTGAAGCAGATATATTGCTGCAGACATGGGACAACAGAATCCGGCGTAGGATCCTGGTAGCGAATATTGAGGACGATTTCATACTGGGTATGGACCTAATTAGCCAGCATGGATTTATGTTCGACCTCAGATATGATGTTCTTCAGTTCCTAAATGAGGAATTTGTATTGACACGGCCCATCAACACATCAGACACCTCCATAAAAATTGTGGCAAAGTCTTCAGCTAGAAATACCGGTCAAACGGAACAAATTATTCATGGGCAGTTAGACAGCAATCCTGGAATGGTGTAGCCCGTATACCCAGCTCATGACTAATGAATTGTCCAACAACGACATTAAAATTGCCAATGGTCAAGAGATAGCTTGTTTCGAGCCTGTCGAAACCATCATCAATTGAAGAGTACCAGACATCGGTGAAGGAGGCAGGGCCCATTAAAGAATTCCTACAACAGTTTGCTGACCACTTGACACACCTAACATCAGACGAACAGAAGAAAGCCAAGCAATTTGTTACAAAGTACTGGCAAATTTTTAAGTCAAGATGGGACCACCAGTCGCACTAACATCATTCAGCACCGAATAGACCCATTAGAATACCGCCTAGACGACTACCATTGGGGCAAAAACAGGCAGTAGAGAAAAACATCGAGTCCATGTTACACAATGGAGTTATTGAGCCATCCATCAACCCATGGTCCGGTACCATAGCATCCACAGTCAAACGAAATGGTGGAAGAATTCAACAGGACCTTGGACCACTATATATCCAAAGTCGTTGGCAATAACAATCGGTCAGCTGTACATAACATAGGCCCGACTCTCGCCAGGGTACTATGCAAAAGAGCTGAAATTATTCTCCGGTATAGCCTTTGGCTCCACGAAGAACTGTCTCAAAACATCAACGATTATGCCGACCAGCTTCAACTTAACATGCTGGCAATGCACGACCTAGCCCGAACGCAAATGTTGACCACTAGTAACTGGATGAAGATACAATATGACCTCAGGGCCATTTCAGTAGAGTTCCAAGAGAGGTATAAGGTCTGGCTGCACAACTCCCAGAGGAGCAAGGCTAAATCTTTAATATTAATCATAAATTTTAGTATAGATATTAACATACACATTCTGAAACAACTACTCGTCTCCGTTACTGTAAACGATGATGCTATTTCGACGTGGACGAACGACCCAGAAGACAAGGTAGCCAAGTCGCAGCGAAAGGGTTAAACACATTTTATCACAAATGACGGAGGTTTTCAGCAAAAGTTGGAGAACGGGATAAGACGGGGTAAGTTACTAGAATAACTGGTTTAAATTTTTAATCGGAAATGTAAAACTTTGTTTGCTTTTGGATCAATTTTAAAAATTCCACGCCGTCATTTGAAATTTTCCTGCTAATAATTTAATTATTTTCAGGAAGTTGAATATAGAGAAGATAATTTCATTAAATGTTACATGTGTTTACAGGGATGAGATTTTTATTATTATTTCATTACATTCAATACTTTGGTAATTCTACATTCTAAGTTTTGCCCTAGGCTTCAAAGGTAGGGGCCCTCATAGTCTTATCGGAGGGTATAAAGAGTTTCATTTCGCCAGAAAGAGTCAGAGTCACCCATTCAAGCCTTGTTGACTGGTATCAACAAACTACTTGAATGGCCAAGCAATCTCTATCCTTTCCCGAATTGATGATACACTGAGGACACTATTAGGGTCCTATTAGTTCTCCACAAATAGGATTCTGAAATATCATTCAGGTCAATGAAGGCGACACTCTGTTCCAGACAATTCTAGTGTTTCATTATTTTCAGGAAAATAATTTCATTAAATGTTTGCAAGGGTGAGATTTTTTATTTCAAATCGTTCAAATTACTGATTTATTTTTCAAATATCCTTTATAATTCTACTAGGTTTAGCTATGGGCTTCAGAGGTAGAAGTCCAATCTGAAGGTATGAAGAGTCAGAATCATCCATTCAAGCGTTGTAGACTGGTATCAACAAACTACTTGAATGGCCAGGAAATCTCTATCCATTCTCGAATCGATAATACACTGAGCCCACTAGCAGGGTCTTGTTCGTTCTCTACAATTAAGATTCTGAAATATCATTTAGGCAAATGAAGACGACACTGTTCCAGCCTATCTTAGTGTTCCCTACACAGTGTGGTAAGTTCATCATAGACACTAACGCAACTTTGGGAGCGTTCAACCCCGGGTGCAAGTGAAGAGAGGGCGGTCAAGTACTGTTGTAGATGCTCACAATTGAAAAGAAAACTATCATGCCACTAGAAAAGTTCTTGCAATAATCAGCTCCGTATACCAAATATTTTTATGGTTATATATTTAGCGTATGGCATCTTTATGGTTGTTATTTCCTAATCAAAACCCATCACGCTGCCCCCAATAGGCTGTGATGAAGACACCGAAAAGACAACTAGTCAGATGGATGAAAAAATGGAGTATGTATATATGTAATACGATTTCAGGTTGTTTTACAGTCTACAGAATGATGCCGATGCCTTGTCAAGGAGACCCCCCATAAAACAACGGAAATGTGGACATTGTCTAAAGACAGAATGATAAAAGGGTATCCCCGTCTGACAGATTCGCGTACAATTGAATGATGACTGGACAACGGAACAATGTATCCAGGACCAAATGACCGACCCGCTCATTGAACCAATCCCGCCCCTCAAGAAATAAGGGACACCTGGGTCGCGATGGAACGAGGTAGCTAGGTATTCTGACGTCCTGAAATCATTGCGAGCCCGATAGGATTCTCTAATAGTGGAGAATGGATTGTTAAGGATAATTCGAGAAAGCACTGGTGGCAGAGAAACCCAGTTGGTAGTCCCAGATAAAAAAGTACACACCGTTCTGAACGAAGTACATAATGGGATTACCGGATGTCATCTGGGTATGAATGAAACCTTGGACAGAATTCACCAGCAGTACTAGTAGGTTTATTTTTTACTATCACAAGTCTAATATAAACATTTGTTTTGAAGTTTCCTTCTTGGTATTTTACTAATTTTTCTTCAGGAAATTTATACTGTATATACTTGCATACATGAGATTTTTTTATTTGGAATTGTTCAGTTAATTACTAACTAGTTTTTAGTAATTGACTTTTCAATAGTTGTATGTATTTACTTTTATGATAAAATTCGTCTTTCTTCCACCTTACAATTTGCCATCTGAAATAATTAATTTATAAAGCAATATACAATAAAATTATTAATTTTAAACATATCAAGCTGATTAATATATTTCAGATCCCCGGTACTCTATTCTTTGGTGTAAGGCAATGCTATGATTGGATTCTAGTTATGAACAATTATTTAATTTCAGTTTTTAAAATATAATTAAAGAAAAATGATTTTTACTCAAGAGGAGGCCTTAGTCTAGATCAAACTGACTTTACAGTGAAAAATAGTTTGATTTGTATGTTTGTATAGGGTATAAATATATTTATATATGTGATGAATTTAATAATTTGATTCTAGTTTATTATTAACTACTCTAATTACAATGAGTACCAAACTATGACTGCAAAATGTTTATAAAATATGCAAGGTTATTTACAATATTAATTATTTTAAATTCATAAAGCTAATTAATATATTTGATTCTAGGATCCAACATGACAAAGAAATGTCTAACATTGAGAGCAAAAGAACAAACTGTGATCACCTACAATTAAACATACCTTGTGTTATGTGGATATAAATTCACCCCCTGGTAGCCAAAAAATATAGTGCAAGTAGACCATGTGGGCCAGAATTCAACAGCTATTCCAATTCACACATTTTGGAATGGGGTAGGAAAAAATAACAATAATTTGGATTTCTCATTCCTAAACAGCTTATTGTTTTTTTCTTTAGTGAAGGGTAATAGACCTGTACTTATCAGAGGATATGAGTGAAGTAGTGAGATTAATGTTGACTTTAGTATTCTATAATTGTTAATAATTTATAACAAAGCCAATATTATATATTACTGTTTAATTAGCACATTTTTTATTTATTTCCAATAAATTTTACTAGCCTTAAACTCATTTTTATTGACCACACAAATTGTAGTCTTTAACATGTTGAGCTTATTGCTAAAGACACATGAACTATTAAAGTATCAGCCAAATACAAGGAATTACTAAAGAATATTTATTCATAGGGTAAGGTACAAAGGTTCTTATAATTACACCAGACAATAAATGTTTTCAATACAATTTTGATGGACAAGGGTACATTAATCACTATCTGAATCTTGAGTTTAACTTATTTTTATTAGCTGATTGTTTATTTTATTGGCCACAAAAAATAGCAAATTATAAACTTATAGACCATCTCAACATCACCAGTCTCTACTTGATACTTTCATACCATTGCAAAAGGGTTTCATGATTTTGTTTTGTGGCATACGTTCTGATTATGGGTTACATCAACCCAGAGACACAATTATTTGGAGAAATTAAACATCAAAATACTTGACTGTGGTCTTCTTTTCAAATTTTAGTATGCTGAGCTTATTAAACCCACACAAAATATTAAAATATAAGGAACTATGTATAATTGTTAATAATTTGTAATGAAACCAATATTACACTGTACTGTTTAATTTCATATTTTTTTATTTATTTCACTTTATTGACCATACAAATTATACTTTCCAAATTTTAACATAGCTTATTGCTAAAGCCATATTATTAAAATATCAGTCAAATACAAGGAACTATGTTCACTAAATTGCCATTTTAAAAATTAACAATTCAAAGCAATACATTACTACACATGTATTTGCCCGATATAATAATCCATTTCAATTAAAGACATATTTATTACAAATTATATAATACAACTCATTGTTGCTAATGATATAAAACTACAGATGCATTGAATATCTGACAATGTATCGAAAGTAATAACTAGTTTATAATATTCTCACAACTACAATTTCAGCAAATACTTGAATAATTCATTAGATGGATATATATTCTTTTTCACATTTTGTCACACACAGTAGATGTTTTCAATCCAGTTTTGGTTTGCAAAGGTAACATCACTATCTGGAACTTGTTTGATGTGATTAGCTGATTGTTTATATCAGATTCGTGGTCGCTTAAACAGCAAATTCTGGATCTAAAGATTAGCTCAACATTACTAGTCTTTACTCACCATTGTAATGGGGTTTTCTTAAAATTTGTGGGTCCAAAAGAAACACAATTTCTTGCATCTATATCATTTGTTACATTGAACCATTGACGCAATTATTTTGAGGAATTAAATAGCAAAATACTCGACACGTACAGATCAAAGGAATAACAGCAGCTCATGTTAGATAATTGCACATATATCTTGATAGAGGCCAGAGTGACCCATGTAGTAGTTTTTGGATTTAATTCTTAGTTCAATGCGGAATGCTGATATATTATTCGAAATGTAGAGGTTAAGCTTTAATTATGACATGGAATAAATAATAGACAAAAGGACAGATCATACAATATGTATAAGGCTAGCCGCACACTGGCAACTTTTTAGTTTCGGTGATTAAAAAATTCAGTCGGCTGGAAGTTGTTGGCTGTTGTTTCAAGCGCACACTGACAACTGAATAGTTATTGTTAACATCGGTTTTAAAATGGGTTTTGTACAGATTGCATTTTCTCTATTGTATGATCTGTGGATTGCATATGTTTGTGCTTTTGTTCTAAGGAAGAGAGAAAATATTGGGTTCATCCATTGATTAGCACAAGGCTGATTTTAATTTTAAAATTAAGTTTTGTTTGTGAATTAATATTGTTGCATTACTGCATTTAAAATACGAGAAAAAAATTTACAACTTATTAAAGATGTTTCTCTGAATATTCTTTTAATTTTATGTCATATAAGGGCGAGCCATAATTTAACTGCTTCTATAAACACTTCGATGTCTAGGGACATGTTGATAAAAGCACGACGAAATTGCAACAGTAAAATCAAGAGCAACTTTTTAATCGCCAGTGTGCGGGGACAGGTATGAATATGTGCGTTCTATTTTATCGGCAACAATTTAGTCGCCAGGAATATCGAACGTGTTGGAATTTTTTAGTTGCCCCAACTAAATAATCGCCTGTGTGCGGGTTGTCATAAGAAATGACGTGTTCTATTTTTGTGATTAAAAAGTTGCTCGACAAAAGTTGCCAGTGTGCGGCTACCCTAAAGAGACAAAAGTTTATATTACATAGAGATATTTTGAATAGAATATGCGAATAACTTGATTTTCGTCTAAAGCAGAAAAAATAAATGAAAATTTCAACGTGTTATATAATTTTTTACTTTCATTATTTAATAGTACCATAATGTTTTCAAATTTATCTTATAATTAATTTTTATTCAAACTGAAAAAAATGTGTTCAAAATTAGTAATCTATAAATTTCAAATATTATATAAAAACAGTTTACAAGCTGATTTTCCCATGTATTACATATACTTTGACTACTTACACACAGTAAAGTTAAGAAAATGAAGTCGAGTACGTAAATCTATAGAAAAACCTAGTTTCACAGTTTGACGGTAACAAACAAGATCATGGCAACGCTAGAAAGAGAGGACAATAGAGACAGTAAGAGGCTATTTCACTTAGTGGGTGGATGGTCGGTGGACGCAGCCAATGAACATCATGCTTTATTGGAAGCAGCTCCCAACCGAGTGAAATAGCCTCTTGCCCTCTCTATTGCCTTCTCACTCCTTAATCTTACCACGACATTTGTGCACTGCAGGCTATCTCTAGAAAGTAAATGCTCTAAGTTCAGAACGGCTTCCCTTTCGAATACTAATATTTTTGATTTTACAAGTTCTCACTTGTATAAAAATTTTGACGTTTAATTCTACAAGTTACAAAACTACAAGTTACAAGTTGATTATGAAACAGGCCCCTGGATATAGCCTGTCAAGCATAAAATCGTGGCAATGTTACCGTCAAAGTATGGAGTGTTGAGTAAAAGGAGGACACACTCTGTGCATCAAAAAGTGTCCACAAAAGGGTATCAATTTGGGGGCGCCACTGGGACGACGGGGTAATTTGTTCGTAGAATATCATTTATAAGACAATTGAAAATTCTAACCTATGCATTTTACAAATTACAACAGCAGGTTATAATATGTTTTTTTTATAATGAAAAGTAAGTATTTCTAAAAATAAATGCTGTAAAGTTTTTATTTACTTGTTATAAATGTAGTATTATTGACATGATTAAATTAAAAATTATTTTCAGTTAGTTATATTCCCACAAAATATTCTCTCCAATGATCTGCGAAATAAACCAACCAAAAATGTGTGGGTAAATAAGAAAAGATGGTTTTGTTACATGCCTGAGGGCTAACATTAAAACCAAAAACTGACGCTAAAGATTGGTTAATTATTAATAGGAAAGAAGAGTTTATGCAGTTAGAACAGAACCTATCAAGAATTTATTTTTGAAAATGTGTTGTAAAGTAAGTACACATCCAAAAATTTAAACATCATAGTTAAACAACCAGATTTAAAATGATTGGTAAAATTTGTATTTAATATTAATAAATGTATTCAGTCAATGAAATACATTGTACATAGATAAAAATGACTTGCAAGCAAAATTTTATTTGTAAATTTTTTTAGTAGTCAAGATAAATATCCTACACAAATTAAACTCTGAAGAACCCATTATTATATAATTACTAAACTGATTATGGCATTGTCCAACGAGAACTTCAACAAACTTCTGAAGATATTTTTCCAGGGCCAGTCACCAGGCGTACCTTTGGAAATATTTAAAATAGACCTACAGCAGAAAGATGCCAAAAATAGTTATTTAATTGTAGTTAATGGAGGCAAGAAAAAATATATGGAAAACCAGTGTGTGAAAATGTTAGAATCATTGAAAAAGAAACTATTCTAGCATAAAATGCAAGTGAAATTTGTTCCATAATGATAACAGAAGTGATAACTTAATTATAGCAGTTTATTCAGTGATGAAAAGAACTGTTAATTACCTTTTATCTAGAGAAAGGTGAACAAGGAACTAGAAACACCAACTTTTCAAAATAAATATGTAATATGAGCACAAGAATGTAAAAATAAATAATTTTTATTTACATCTAATTCACCAACATCTATTTGTTAATAAGTATAAAAATATTACAAATATACAAATTTTTCCCAATGTTTAACTGTTTCAAAAAGTTTTATAAGAAAATAACAATTATAAAATCACTCCGTTTTATAAAAAGTCAAAACTGGGGCACACGTTTATTAATTTACATCACAATTAACACACTATAAACTCATCACTTGCAGAGATTACAAAAAAACGGAGACAACCATTTACAAAGAGAAGTTCACATAACAGATTTTCTACGTTTTATTTACGATTTTTAATAATAATTTTACATCATTCTCACTTTTTCAGCCGCTTCACTTCTAAATGTAGGATTTGTGTATTTCAATCCGTTGACAATTAACTTCATAACATACCCTGTGGTCACACTTGCGCCATTCTGGTCATTTCTTGAACTCCTTATTTGAAACCGTCCGCTGGACACTTTTTCAGTTTTATTCCCATATAAGTTTGTCCTCCTTTCACTCTACACTCCATACGTCAAAGTGAAATCTTAATCAAAGTATACTATTTCATACTTTGACGCCCTATGTTTTAAAGTGTGAAAATTTGAATTGTATAGATTTACTAGTAAAAGTTTTATATTAAAAACACTTATATTATGGGTATAAATTATCTAATTTATTATTTATCATGTATAGTATACTGAATATAATGAGTATTTATTTATTTTTCATGTTTATTAATCATAAAAAAAGCTCTACGACTAATTGCATTGGGTGCGTTCAGCAGATACAAACTGTTGTTAACGTTTGCTTATGTTTCATGTTTTGTGCTGCACGTTTCATGTTTTGTGCAGCACAAAACATGAAACGTAAGCAAACGTTGTTGGCTGTTTTCCAGTTAGCAGAGCACAAGTGATTTTGTGCCGCACAGTGCGGCAATTTTTAGGACGTTAATTGGAACATGGTTGTTTTAAAACCAACCGGTAGAGTACACTGATCACCATAAGGTTAAAAGTGTATTACTCATAGGTTATCAATTGACGTTTATGTGTATGTAAATTATTTACAGAATAATTCAGTAATGACTGTTTTCCAATTATTAGAACTCAAAGTGTTGTTGTGTCGCCCTTTACCGTAATTTTCGGGCGTTATTTGGAACATACTTCATGTTTTATGATAAAGTTTTATGTTTACTTGGTAAACCTACATAAAACCATAGATAAGAGATTTATATATATATATATATATATATAGATGGGAAACTCTCCGCGCAAAACGCGTTCACTAGATTACAGCGCTCAAGTGAGTGGTTGAAAAAACATACACGGCGGGAAAATTAAATACGGATTAGCATTAAATACATTATATTTTTTTAATTCTTAGTCATCCTGATTTCTGATTACATCTTTTACCAAGATGCAATCAGAAATGCAGGATGACTAATTATTATGTTTAAAATGTTATAAAAGGAAAGGAAATACAATAGTAAACAATTTTTATTGAAGGTTACATAATTTGTCTTATTCCAATTGAACTTTTTTTATTCATCTATGATCTTGCCTTTAACAGTTCTTAGAAGCTGAGATGGCCTCCTGATATCCTGATAAAAATATATTTATATATTAAAAATATAATTAAATTCTAGTAATATTTTTACCTCTTATATTTTTTGCTGTTGATATATTTCCATGTTCAAAATTAGCAGCAGGTGGTGTTGCAAAAGATAAATCTAAGCAAATATTATCTTATTCACTTTCCAAATCCAGGTTAACATTCTCCTTAGTTTTCTCATCTAAGAAATTTTACAATAATGTACTGTATTGACATCAAAACTATTATGAAATAAATTACATACCATGATTATGAAATAATGAAGGAATAGCACCAAATTTCAAGTTCGATTTCCTTCTTGTTAAGCCCCAACAAATCTTGCTTTCTGAGGAACAGTGAGCATCACACACTTTGTAAGACATCCTAATTTGTTGGGGCGTTTTGTTCAACAGTTTACTGCTATTAATCTGGTTGACCCAAATTTGAAGTAGCTGCAAATATTTTTCTTTTATTATACAAAATATAAATATTATTTAGTAAATACAGTTACATATTTTCATGTAATTATTTTATTTACCTGTTTCTTTTGGGAACCGATGCATCACTGTATTTAAATTAGTATTTCCAGAAAAGGGAACACAGCAATAGATTACCATGATTTCAGTGAATACAAAATAAAATTTGAGAGCATCAACTTAACTTACAACAATTCACAATTCAATAAACAGAAATTAAAAATTGAGAAAATAAAACACGGAAGAAGTTTACCTACACTTTCACAAAACAATAGTTTCTTTATTTCTAAATGTTTGTCCTTTATTGTCTATATAAAAGTAAGAGATAAATATATTCATGGACACAATCCACGCAACCATTAATAACAGAAAACTTATTCTATTTGTCAAATAGCGGCGACTGAGGTTTTGACAAAGATCGATATAATTGGGGGTATATCTGTCTTTATCAACCGACTGGTTGAAACTCTGAACGGACAATTCCTATATAGTTACCCGTGCATGCATAAAACATCCCAAAGGCACAGTTATTTCTTGTGCTCATTTGTGCGAGCTAGTCCTGTAATTGGAACACTCAGTGCTAGCACTGTGCCGCACTGTGCTCAATTGTGCGCTAATTGGAAAACAGGGTATATAGGAATTGTCCGTTCAGAGTTTCAACCAGTCGGTTGATAAAGACAGATATACCCCCAATTATATCGATCTTTGTCAAAACCTCAGTCGCCGCTATTTGACAAATAGAATAAGTTTTCTGTTATTAATGGTTGCGTGGATTGTGTCCATGAATATATTTATCTCTTACTTTTATATAGACAATAAAGGACAAACATTTAGAAATAAAGAAACTATTGTTTTGTGAAAGTGTAGGTAAACTTCTTCCGTGTTTTATTTTCTCAATTTTTAATTTCTGTTTATTGAATTGTGAATTGTTGTAAGTTAAGTTGATGCTCTCAAATTTTATTTTGTATTCACTGAAATCATGGTAATCTATTGCTGTGTTCCCTTTTCTGGAAATACTAATTTAAATACAGTGATGCATCGGTTCCCAAAAGAAACAGGTAAATAAAATAATTACATGAAAATATGTAACTGTATTTACTAAATAATATTTATATTTTGTATAATAAAAGAAAAATATTTGCAGCTACTTCAAATTTGGGTCAACCAGATTAATAGCAGTAAACTGTTGAACAAAACGCCCCAACAAATTAGGATGTCTTACAAAGTGTGTGATGCTCACTGTTCCTCAGAAAGCAAGATTTGTTGGGGCTTAACAAGAAGGAAATCGAACTTGAAATTTGGTGCTATTCCTTCATTATTTCATAATCATGGTATGTAATTTATTTCATAATAGTTTTGATGTCAATACAGTACATTATTGTAAAATTTCTTAGATGAGAAAACTAATGTTAACTGGATTTGGAAAGTGAATAAGATAATATTTGCTTAGATTTATCTTTTGCAACACCACCTGCTGCTAATTTTGAACATGGAAATATATCAACAGCAAAAAATATAAGAGGTAAAAATATTACTAGAATTTAATTATATTTTTAATATATAAATATATTTTTATCAGGATATCAGGAGGCCATCTCAGCTTCTAAGAACTGTTAAAGGCAAGATCATGGATGAATAAAAAAAGTTCAATTGGAATAAGACAAATTATGTAACCTTCAATAAAAATTGTTTACTATTGTATTTCCTTTCCTTTTATAACATTTTAAACATAATAATTAGTCATCCTGCATTTCTGATTGCATCTTGGTAAAAGATGTAATCAGAAATCAGGATGACTAAGAATTAAAAAAATATAATGTATTTAATGCTAATCCGTATTTAATTTTCCCGCCGTGTATGTTTTTTCAACCACTCACTTGAGCGCTGTAATCTAGTGAACGCCTTTTGCACGGAGATTTTCCCATCTATATATATATATATATATATATATTTTTATGTGGAAAGGGAACAATTGTTTTATCTTTCCAAATGGTTCTCGGTCCTCGGTTTATATATTTTTGATTGAGAAGTCTTGGGTTTTTGGGACCATTGAAATAATTCTAATTTAGTTTTTCGTGGTAATTATTATATTTTACGTACGTTTCGACCAATTCTTGGTCTTTTTCAAAAATATTGTTTTTTGGAAAATTAATGACAACCTATGAAATGTATAAATAAACAAAAAACTAGTCAAATAATAAAATACTGTTACTTACATAATTTTACACACACTTAACCACTGTATATAAACTTAACATATTTGAAAAGTATTGCGCCACTACAACTAAATTTATCTGCCTGCCTTATGATAGTCAATATGCAAGATGTGTTCGCCTCTTCGGGCCGTAAAGAAATAAATCACTCGTTCGTTTGCATTTTTAAGTGTTTGGTTATATACAAGGGCGGTATAATTATTTATCAGTTTGTTTCTTTAAATAGATTGCTGTATATTGTGCTTAGATTTTTGGTATCACTTTTTGCATTTACCGTACATGGTTGTTTCTGTATATATATCATTTCATATATTTCTCGTTTAATTTGATTTGATTCAGTTTGCAAAATTTTAGTTTTTTCATAGTCAAAAGTGTGTTTTGTTTCCATCATGTGATTAGTTAAGGCGGTTTTATTTTTTTTGTCGTACTTATGACCATTAAGTCTATTTTTTAATAGCTGCTATGTTTGACCGATATATTTTCCTTTAAAATTTTTACAAGGTATTTCGTATATGACATTACTTTTTTTTTCTTTCTTAATTTTCGTTTTTAATTTTGTGAAATGTTTATTTAATGTGTTGTATCCTTTATGACTTATAGTAATATCTTTCTTCTTAAAAACATTTTTTATTTTTTCTGTTAACTTAGGAATGTATGGTAATGTTAGAAATTTTTTATTTTGTAGAGGTAATTTTGTTATTGCTTGTTCTTTGTTATAAAATTTATGTATTCTTTTCTTAAAAATTGATTCAACAAGGTCAGCTGGATACTTGTTTTCTTGAAGGGCCTTTTTTGCTTTCCACATTGACTCTTTTCTATATTCTGGGTCTGATAGAAGTATGGATCTGTCCGCTAAGTTTGTAATGACCGACTTTTTGTGTGATATTGGATGTTGTGATTTAAAATGTAAATATCTTCCCGACCATGTACATTTTGTATACCATGACGTTCTAATGCATTGGTTTTTATGATGTAGGGTCAAATCAAGAAAATTGATGACCCCATCTTTTTCTATTTCTATGGTGAATTTCAGTTTTTCGTGATAATTATTGAAGTGGTTTAATATTACTTGACTTTTATTTTTGGGAATTGCCAATATGCAGTCATCCACATATCTGAAAAAGAAGGGTAGATCAAAATCCAAATTCCCTATTACTGTTTCCTCTAGGTCTTCCAAGACTAGCTGGGCAATTACACTTGATATTGATGCACCCATTGCGCAACCACTAATTTGTTTATATGTTTTGTTTTCGTAAATGAAATTTGTAGCAAGAATGACTGGATAGAAAACCTAACTAACTGTGATATACCAGACAGTGTACTCAACATCCTTAGTCTTGGATCCACATTTGCAGTACCCACACAAAAGCCAGAAGAAATACCAATCCCTGAATACATAGCAAATATTGAACAAACAATTATTAACTTCACTATGGAGGAGAAAAATGAAATAAGATTAAGATGCTCTAATATATTAAAAAATCATAAGAATAAATTAAAAAACACAAATTTAAGTAAAGATCAAAAAATAATTACTAGGAATCTTCAAAAAACAAACAATTTTCTAAAACAAAATCCACAACTAATGGTGTTGAAACCAGATAAGTCGAATAAAACGGTAATTATGTATGCCTCCGAATATAAAGCAAAAATAAACGAACTCCTTGCAGATAACACAACATATAAGGAACTAAACAACGATCCGACAAATGTTTATCAAAAACTAAATAACAACTTAATTAATGATTGGGAAAAAAAATCATATATTTCTCCTAATATAGCAAAAAGTTTAAAAACAAACAATGCCATAGCACCACGAATATATGGATTACCTAAATTACATAAAACTGGTATACCACTTAGACCTATTGTATCATGTACTCAATCTCCATTTGAAAAATTGTCAAAATTTTTAAAATCTATACTCGCTAACATCACAAATAAGAATCAATATTACATTAAGGATTCATGGGACTTCAAAAATAAAATTAAAAACATAATGATTCCAGAAGATTATATAATAATATCTCTAGATGTAATCTCCCTATACACCAATATTCCAACAGGGCTGGCTAAAAAACTAATCGAAAAAAACTGGAACAAGTTAAGAAAATACACTGACATTCCACTAAATGACCTATTAAATGCAATCGAAACAACGCTAAACTCAACGTATTTCATTTACGAAAACAAAACATATAAACAAATTAGTGGTTGCGCAATGGGTGCATCAATATCAAGTGTAATTGCCCAGCTAGTCTTGGAAGACCTAGAGGAAACAGTAATAGGGAATTTGGATTTTGATCTACCCTTCTTTTTCAGATATGTGGATGACTGCATATTGGCAATTCCCAAAAATAAAAGTCAAGTAATATTAAACCACTTCAATAATTATCACGAAAAACTGAAATTCACCATAGAAATAGAAAAAGATGGGGTCATCAATTTTCTTGATATGACCCTACATCATAAAAACCAATGCATTAGAACGTCATGGTATACAAAATGTACATGGTCGGGAAGATATTTACATTTTAAATCACAACATCCAATATCACACAAAAAGTCGGTCATTACAAACTTAGCGGACAGATCCATACTTCTATCAGACCCAGAATATAGAAAAGAGTCAATGTGGAAAGCAAAAAAGGCCCTTCAAGAAAACAAGTATCCAGCTGACCTTGTTGAATCAATTTTTAAGAAAAGAATACATAAATTTTATAACAAAGAACAAGCAATAACAAAATTACCTCTACAAAATAAAAAATTTCTAACATTACCATACATTCCTAAGTTAACAGAAAAAATAAAAAATGTTTTTAAGAAGAAAGATATTACTATAAGTCATAAAGGATACAACACATTAAATAAACATTTCACAAAATTAAAAACGAAAATTAAGAAAGAAAAAAAAAGTAATGTCATATACGAAATACCTTGTAAAAATTGTAAAGGAAAATATATCGGTCAAACATCGCAGCTATTAAAAAATAGACTTAATGGTCATAAGTACGACAAAAAAAATAAAACCGCCTTAACTAATCACATGATGGAAACAAAACACACTTTTGACTATGAAAAAACTAAAATTTTGCAAACTGAATCAAATCAAATTAAACGAGAAATATATGAAATGATATATATACAGAAACAACCATGTACGGTAAATGCAAAAAGTGATACCAAAAATCTAAGCACAATATACAGCAATCTATTTAAAGAAACAAACTGATAAATAATTATACCGCCCTTGTATATAACCAAACACTTAAAAATGCAAACGAACGAGTGATTTATTTCTTTACGGCCCGAAGAGGCGAACACATCTTGCATATTGACTATCATAAGGCAGGCAGATAAATTTAGTTGTAGTGGCGCAATACTTTTCAAATATGTTAAGTTTATATACAGAGGTTAAGTGTGTGTAAAATTATGTAAGTAACAGTATTTTATTATTTGACTAGTTTTTTGTTTATTTATACATTTCATAGGTTGTCATTAATTTTCCAAAAAACAATATTTTTGAAAAAGACCAAGAATTGGTCGAAACGTACGTAAAATATAATAATTACCACGAAAAACTAAATTAGAATTATTTCAATGGTCCCAAAAACCCAAGACTTCTCAATCAAAAATATATATATATATATATATATAAATCTCTTATCTATGGTTTTATGTAGGTTTACCAAGTAAACATTAAACTTTATCATAAAACATGAAGTATGTTCCAAATAACGTCCGAAAATTATGGTAAAGGGCGACACAACAACACTTTGAGTTCTAATAATTGGAAAACAGTCATTACTGAATTATTCTGTAAATAATTTACATACACATAAACGTCAATTGATAACCTATGAGTAATACACTTTTAACCTTATGGTGATCAGTGTACTCTACCGGTTGGTTTTAAAACAACCATGTTCCAATTAACGTCCTAAAAATTGCCGCACTGTGCGGCACAAAATCACTTGTGCTCTGCTCTTAAGACTAAAAAAGGATCCGTAAATATCAATTTTGTAATTTCCATAGCAAGATTACCCGTTATTAATTTATTAACCTTAAAAATATGCATGCATAAAATTTGACATCTGAAATCGGGAACAAAGGCTTTGACGTACAGTTATGGCAGTTTACAAAAAAATTGGCGTGCTCATTTGTGCGAGCTTTGTTTCATATGCCCATCGGCTGAAGTGGTTCAAAAAAATTGGAAGACATAACTCAGACTATTGTAAACTGTCCAGCACTGTGCATTGCGCACTACATTTGTGCTCTGACCTATTTTGTGCGCTAATTGGAAAACAGGATAAAGACAAATTATTTGTTAACAACAGTTTTATAATTACAAATAAGTATCTGCTGAACTCCAACTATCAGCACCTTCATTGTTATCTTATATGAATGAATTGTAAAATATTAAAAATATCTTTGTAATGATTGTTTACAAATTGTCAGAATCAGTGTGACAATTCAGATAACCTCAAAATATTTCACTAAGTTAACAACATACAGGAAAATAAAAATTTTTAATAATTTTGTTTAAATGCACAAATGTGGAACATTTGAAAAAAATCAAATTTATTATTTTGGGGATTATTTGAAAGGTATTAGAGGTAAAATTAATGTTACACTATCTATATTTTATATTTCTTTTAATAGCTATATCCATTATTTTTGTAATAGTACAGACGTCCAATCCAACCTTTATGAAAAGTATCAAGAGGAAAATGGTATCAGCTGTAAAGAAACATTGGAACACCTTGTATAATTTGAATAATTTAGTGTCAAAATGTCAGCACCTTGATTGAGTAGATTAGTTCAATATTGACCTATTGCAGCTAGCATCCGTACGGTGCGCTGAAAACTGTGTTCCATTCGAAACACGTGAGCTTTTTATAGGTGCTCTGCTATGGAAAACAGCCATAGTTACCCGTGCATGCATAAAACATCCCAAAGGCACAGTATTTCTTGTGCTCATTTGTGCGAGCTAGTCCTGTAATTGGAACTCAGTGCACCAAATTGTGGCAAAACAGCCTGGAAGACTGTAATGAGTCAATCATAGAAAATTATTGAAATGCACAAATAATAGATTATTTGAAAGGTATTAGAGGTAAAATTAATGTTACAAGAAATAGAAGTATACTTAGAAAAGTCAAGAGGAATGGAATTTATAATTTCAGTATTGAAAATATTATTCGAAGTAATAACCAATGAAATCCACCAAATTGTAAATAAGACTGTAATGAGTCAGAAAATGAAATTAATAGATCATGTTGATATATCAAAGGTGATATTTTAATTAATTGCTTAAAGAAGACAACTTTGAATTCATTAAGAATTTACAAACATTTTTAGAAATAATGTTTACTCAGAAATGAAGATTAAAAGTAATATAATATATAATAGGTAATAACTTTATAATAATACAATACATTTTAAATATTTTATTTTGTTTTTAAGAGACAAAATTATCTGACACATATATTAATATTACATTTATCTGGGGTTGATATATTATTAAGAAGATCCAATATCATTGCTTTTGGAATCAGTATTGTTCTCCATATATTACGGGTCTGTAAATTTTAAACTGGGATAACAAATGGGGTGACCAATCAATTGTGCTATAATCTCCACACTTAAATTGACACTCCACATCTGATTTCAATACCAAATTTCTGAGAGTTGGTTTCAATACTTGAAATCCTTCCATAACAGCCTTGTGGTAAACAAATACCAAGATCCAACATTACCAGAAGTCTGTCCTTTGCCTTTATTGTAATGTCAATAGGAGTTCTTAATAAAAATCCAGCTGAGTGTGATTTTACAGATTTTTCAATATTGAAAGCATGTTCAGAAAATTTCCAATATTTTACAACATTGGTGTATTCTTTTAGTGTGACAATGGTATTCTCTACTTGTGTAGATGCCATTTTCACAGAAAAATAATTGTGCTGTTTAATATCCTTGAGTAGAATAACATGAAATTGTTAATGATGAAAATATTTAGTAAATTTGTAGATATCACCCCACCCATATTACACATCATACCTTCTCTCTAAAGTATATAATATAAGCATCCACTTGTTTATTTGTCATTTTTCTAGATCCCACATAGTAACTTTGTAGCACATAAATTTGAGGTTTTTGATACAAAAATATTTCAGGTTTTAAAGTAAAAACATTACATTAAGCAATACAATTTAAACAATAAAAAATTGTAAGTTTTACACAAAGTAATTTTTAATCAATGACCTGAAATGCCATTTACTAGAGGGCAAATTAGTGACATTAAATTGATAGTTAAAGAAACTATAAGTGAATTATTTAATGATGAAAAATTTACCACCTTTATTTGTAGTCAAAAGGAACAAAAATTTGACGTCAAGCAAATCAAACAACAAATGGATGAAATAATGCAAGAATTAAAAGCCCAAAAACAGATTAATGAGCAGTTCAAGTGTAAAATAGAAAAATTGAATCAGCACATAAAAAGAAATTCCATTAGATTATGTGGTTTACGAGAAGATCCAAATGAAAACTTGCCTGATAAAATTATATGGATATTGAAAAACAAACTAGGAATAAATGTTACAGAAAGTGATTTTGAAAATTGTTTTAGAATTGGATCAAATCAAAATGGTAAACCGAGACCTGTACTTGTGACAACTGTCCAATACAAAACCAAATTGGAAATCTTACAAAATAGAAAAAAATTAAATTAAATCTTCTATAGTAATATTTGAAGATATGACCATAGCCAAATATATCTTGCTCAAGGAGGCAAAAACAAAACTGGGTAAAAAGAATGTATGGTACTGTAGGTGTCGTGTTAAGGCTAATATTCGAGGTACAATACAGACTATAGAAACTTTGGAAGATCTTGATAATCTAACACATTGATTTTTTATTTTCTTTTTGTTTAATAACTGATTAATATTGTTTAACATTTATAGTTGGAACTTCATAAGAATAATAAAGGTATAAACAAGTATTTGTTGTCTGTCATTAAATGAATTGCACATGATAATTAAATATTTTTGTTATTTGAATTGTTTTCAATATTCAGGGCGAAAATAATATTTGAAAAACCTATTAATTTTGTATCATAAGAAGGTTTATTAAATGGAAAATATAAAATTAAAAAATTGCATTGTTTATTTAGATTTATCACAATATTCTTGAACGACATAAATCAATAAGTGAATTTCATTTAATGAATCAGTCATGATAATTATATTTGTGTTATTTGAAATGTTTCCAATATTCAGGGAGGGAATAAAATTTGATAAACTTATTACTTTTGTATGATGCAGTTTATAAAATTGACAAGATACATAAAATTAAAAAATGTAGTTATTTACATTTATTGCAAAAATAGGAACACATTTCTTCAACAAGTGATTTAAAAAATATTTTTTGAATCTTTTAAAATAAAACTTGATGCTTTTAAATTTTTTATTTTATTTTTACACAAATAAGTTTATTATATATATTAAAATGATATGATTCTATAAAAACTTATTCGGATTTCTGATATGTGTTTTTTTTGGGTTTGATAAGAAGATCCAAAACCATCGCTACCGCGCTCAATATTGTTTTCCATGGCTGCTATGTCTAAATTGCAAACTGGGGTAAAAAAATAGGATGACATATCAATTGAGCTATAACGTCTCCACGTTTAAATTCACGTTCCACATTTGAATGATTATATAATAAAATTCCCAAGTTACCTAGATAATCTTCATCAATAATTCCACCACCAATTTCGATAACAAATTTTCGGGAATTTGTTTCGATACTTGATATCCTTCCATAACACCCCCGTGGTAAACAGATACCGAGATCTAACATTGCCAAAAATCTGTCCTTTGCCTTCAATATAATATCAATAGGAGTTCTTAATAAAAATCCAACGGAATATGATTTTATGGGTTTTTCAATATCGTATGCCTGATCGGATAATTTCCAATATTTCAAAACAGTACATTCTCTTGATATGGCATCAATTTTTTCTATTTGTGGGGATGCCGTTTTCTGAAAAATTAACAATCTGTACTGGAAAAATTATAGATTACAACCTTTATTGTGTCTTCTTTATCAATATAACAACTGCCACAGCGTAGTGATAAACCCGATTTAGATGCAAGTTATGGGGTAGTTCACACTGATTTGCTAAATCAACTACCATATATTCTCCAGCTTGAAGGTAACAACTAATGGAAGCTCGTAAATCTATTCCCGCTGCTCTAGATGTAGCTTGCAGTGGTTTATAATCTGAATACAATATCAACTGAATAGGTCTACTTGCAGTTGTCATTATTATAAACAAATATATTGCCAGGCTTGAAGATAACAGCTAGTGGGAACTGGTAAATAAATTTCCGCTGACCTAGATGAGGTTGTAATAGTTTCTAATATGAATACTTTAAGTTGTTATATATATATATATATATATATATATATATATATATATATATATATATATATATATATATATCGCACATTATTATCCATCCCCCCTTATATAAATTAATATATATATATATATATATATATATATATATATATATATTTGAGAAGTCTTGGGTTTTTGGGACCATTGAAATAATTCTAATTTAGTTTTTCGTGGTAAGTATTATATTTTACGTACGTTTCGACCAATTCTTGGTCTTTTTCAAAAGACCCAAGACTTCTCAATCAAAAATATATAAACCGAGGACCGAGAAGCATTTGGAAAGATAAAAAGATAAAACAATTGTTCCCTTTCCACATAAATATATATATATATATATATATATATATATATATATATATTAGTTTTCCTCTTTAAATTTAAGTAGTGTGATTTTACATCCAACGTTTATAACTTTTGTTATATAAAAATTTTATATTCATCCCCGAAACACATTTTGGACAATTCACATTTATTGCCGGTTCTTCTTCAGAATCAAATGTTTGAAAAATTTCAAGAAATAAAACCGAAAAGATTTAATTGAAATTCAAAACTTAATAAGTTTTAGGGAAAGCGTTTTGTTAAAAACTGTTTTATACACCCAGTAGAGTGATTTATCATTTGGTGATCCGATATGCCGGTCACTAGAAGACAAACTAGTGACATTAAAATGATAACTATAGACACCATAAACGAATTATTTAATGATGAAAAATTTATCTTTTCAATTTCCAGTCGAGTTGGACAAAATATCAGCGATCAAATAATAATCAGATAATGGAAGTGGTGGACGGTCAAAAAAACATAAATGCCCATTTGGTGGATGAAATAAGCAAAATTAAATCAGAATATTAAAAGAAAATCCTCTCGGATACACGGTATGAAAGAAGACTTGGTTGATAAAATTGTTCAAATGTTTAAAGACAATCTAAAGGTAAATGTTACACAGGAAGGTTGGCGACATGGTGACTTCTGAACATCTCTTGCTTAAAAAGGCGACTAAGGCGAAAGTATGGCATTATGGGTCAAAAATATTATTCGCACTTTTTGAATAAACAATAATTTAAATAATTGAGTATCACTATTTAACATGCATCTAAAACTTTCCTTAAATATATAAATTTATGCATTTAATTTTAAATAAGTATAGTAATTATGCTTTGAAACAAAGCTAAACATCTAGTAATTTCTTCATATATATTTTTTAATTGAATATGAAAGTTATTAAATTAATAATTGTTTATTTTGGTAGTAATTCCCAAGTTAAATATACCTACTGCCTACATAATTATAAATATATAATAATAAATTAAGCTAAAAAATAAACAAATTTTGTTGAATGTAAGGAATTATTAAATAAAATTCTAAGTTTTAAAAATCATTATTTATTTTAAACAAACATGGTATTATTGAACAAAATTATACAATATGTCATAAGTTGCTTTATCCACAGGAACTTTTGCTTTTTCAAATATTTTTTTAACAATTGTATTCGGATCCTTTTCAAATTCTTCAAAGTTTTGTATTACCAATTTATCGGTTTTTAATTCATTATAATAATATTTTAAAGCTTTATGCTTTCTTATCATTCGAAAAGCCAACTTAATATGTGGCTTCTCTGTTATTAATCCATCTATAGTCTTTTTTACTGATAGCTCTTCATTCAGCAACAGAACAGCACCCTCTGTTTCGATATCGTGATTTATGTGATTTTTGACTTATAAATTTTAAATCGTCCCATTGTTCCGTTAATTCTACCAAAACCGGTACCGTATCCATTTTAATGTTTTTGCAAATTTCTTCAACTTCTTTTCTTGTTGCCCACCAATCTTTATCTTTATGCATAACAATACCTATGGTTCTAAACTGTGGATTGCATTTATGATGGTTGTTATCAATCCATTCGGTAATTAATGAAAACTTTCCAAAATTTTCAAAAGCCGTTTTCCAAATTTCCCAATCCATATTTAAAAATTGTTCCAGAGCTCCATTATTTGTGTTGAACGGTGTCAAAATTGTATGTTTTGATGATAGCAAAAGCACATCATCACCTTTATATGTATAGGTTACAATTTCTGGTAGAAGTTCATCTGGTTTGTTGGAAAACGACACGCTACTTGAAGAGAAAGTATTTAAATAATTGAAAAATTTTTGCAGTGGTTCAGTATAAATGATCAATTTCGGTCCGGTTAATTTAACCACACTGTTTTTAATTTCCTGAATTAATAAATTTACATCACCAGGGGAAAAAAATGTGAAAACGGTATTAACACCTTTTAATTTTTCTGTTAGACAATACCGTCTGTTAAAAAGAGATATATTAATATAATCTTCTTTGGGCATGTTGTTAATGAACACTGTGAATATCATGGTTTTTATGATTTTATCTTTTCTGGTAACATATGTCATGGGTACGAGGCTTTTATAGTATTTACCCACCCCACTCATCAAATATAAGAATGGTCACGTGATCGATATACCAAATAACGAATCTAAATTTGCATTTAAATGTGGAATGAGAAATGCGCAATTTACCCCCGCGCTTCTAAATAACTTTATCTAAATAAACCATCGTAAATATATTTCTCCAGTTTATAGCAATTATGTTACCGACGCAACTGCTTATTGATCTAAACAATGGTGATTTACAGTTAGAAAACCTTAGTGATTTAGATCTTGTTAACATACCATCGAAGGTTTTGAAAGAGTATATAAAAGACAATGTTGGTGCTACAGAATTGCAAAATATATAGCACAAATTGTCTCCAGAATGTACTCAAGTTTATTACATTCAAATCCTATTGCCCTGTTTTGTTCACCGTAATCAGTTTGGAACCGAATTTGACAAACCGCCGACTTCACAAAAAAAATGTTGGCTTGTAAAGAAAGTAAGAATGGGATAAAAACCACGACCATGCCAAAAATACTTATTGACTTAGAAAATGGTAATTTACCGTTAAAAATTCTGAGTCGGATCTTGCTAATATACCGTTAGAGGTTTTGGAAGAGCATATAAAAGACAATGTTAGTGCCACAGATTTGTTGGAAATATGGCATAAATTGCCCCCAGAATGTACCCAAGATTATTACATTCAAATTCTTTTGCCGTGTTTTGTTCACCATAATGGAACCAATTTTAACGAACCACCCACTTCACAAAAAAGATGTCCTTCATGCAAAACAATTCAGAGGAAAATAGCTAGAGGGTTTGTTGATAAGACCACATAGAAACACATCTTAAAGAGATTATTTCAAATATAAAGACTAAAATTTTATTTAAAAATTATTTTTAAATCGGTCCTTATGCAATCCAACTACTTGATTTGGTTTTAACTCATTTTTAAATCGTAACTTACCGTTTTGTATATGCTTTATTCGAATCCAAATTTACATTAAAATATATTAAATGTATCTTTTAGTTAGAAAACATGAAACCTAAATCCCCACCCCTCCTTAAAAGACATATAAATAATCGTCATATTTAGTTTAACGTAATCATGTCCGATACAGCATATAATCAACTACTTGCCGACCTGGTGGGTGATCAATTAAATTTGGACAATATTCAGCCAAGTGTTTTGAAAAAATATATAAAAACAATGTTAATGCTACTAATTTGTTAGCTATATGGCACAAATTGCCCAAAGAATGTACTCAAGATTATAACATTCAAATTCAGTTGCCGTGTTTTTATCACCACAGCAAACCATATGAAACTCAATTAGATGGACCCCCTAGTTCACAAGAAAAATGTACTTTTTGCAAATTGTGGAAATGTACTGATAAAGCAATACAAAAATCATAAAATGTTTACTTGATGAGTAATATATAATACTTTTCAAATTATTTTTCCATACTTAATCCTTATCATTTATTACCCAATATAAAATTGTATATTCAATAATACTAATACGAGTGTGAGTTAAATAAAAACCAATAATGTACACACACTTTACCATACTGGAATAAAAATTTAACCGAGAAGCTTTGTTTTATTTCCACTGAAACTACTTTGATAGACCAAAAAAGCTTTTAATTCTATCAAGTTTACAACAACAACTAAATAATACTTAATTTTTTATATTTTGAGTTTAACAATACTATCTAATAATGTATCATATGTCCTTACATTTATAGGGACTTGTGAATTAGGATTTTTTCTAAATTCTGTAAAACTCTGTAATACTAGTTGATCAATTTTTAATTCATCATAATAATATTTTAGAGCTTGAAAATCTCTTCTCATTTTAATGGCTAATTTAACATTAGAATTATTTACTGTTAACCCATTTTTGGTCATTATAGAAAAACAATACCCTCCATAGCAGTATTATTATTTAAATTTGACTTCATATTTATAAATTTTAACTCATCCCATTTCTCATTTAACTCATTCAGTATAGGAACCATTTCCATTTCTATGCTGTCACAAATTATTTCAACTTCTGATCGCGTTGTCCATAAATCTTGCTTTTTATGCACAACAATTCCTATACATCTAAAATGCGGCTTACATTTATAATCTATTTGATGTTTAACAATCCATTCGGCAAATAAAGAAAATTTTCCATTTTATTCAATGGCGGTTTTCCAAATTTCCCAATTCATATTTAAAAAATGGTCCAAAGCTCCATTATTTGTATGAAATGGTGTTAAAATTATATGTTTTGAAGAAATTAAAAACACGTCATCCCCTCATATGTGTAATTTAAAATTTCTTTTAGAAATCCATCAAGATTTTCAGAGAAAAGTATAACCTCACTAGCAAAAATATTTAAATGATGCAAAATTTTTTGCAATAGTTCAAAATGAACCGATAATTTCGGTTTTGATAATTTTTCTATACAGTATTTAATTTCGTTAATTAGTAGATTTACATCACTAGAAATGAAATATGTAAAAACAGTATTACTGCCATCTAATTTTGCCGTTATGCAATATTTTTTGTTTAATATATTATCTTCTATGGGAATTTCTTTAATGAATATCATGTTTTTTCTTCTGATGTTAACTTTACTAAAGCTCTAAGTATACTAGATATTCAGTGGCGGATTTACGGGGGGGGGGGGTTGGGTTCAAACCCCCCCATGGACATCGTTGTGAAAGATATATATAGATTTAATTGATTTACTCTACCACGTAATGATATTTAAATTAAAAAGTAATGTAATTAAAAATCCAACCCCCCCCCATGGTAAAATCCTGGATCCGCCACTGTAGATATTTATAATACAATATAAAGCTTTAAATTATTTAACACCCTCCAATTAATCATATTTATTAAAATAAAAATCAATCGAAATTTGTATTTAAAAGTCATTAATAATAATAATAAAAACAAGCTTACAACAACAATTCTCTATAACGCACAAATAAAAAATTTCAAATTTCCGTATTACCTATATCGCATTTATTTTTACCATTTTATTAAAAACTACAAAACGTGCTAACTTTCAGTGGGACTTTCAAAAGATTTTTTTATATAAGTCACTATGTTGGCATCGGCGTGCTGTTCTGTTAACTGTAATATTTTTTCTATTATTGATGAGCAAACATTAAAAAACACAATGTTAAATTTATACCAAGTTCAAAACCAATATTTAATTTTAAAAGAATAATACATGAACTAGATTTTATTATGACCAAAAATAAAATTATTTCAGAGACTGTTGCTCGAAATCTAAATAATATGTTCTGGTCTCATTGGCTGTTCAAATGTCAACATAATATTGAAAATATGACTATAGACGATATAAAAAATTTATCGAAAAAGATTCCTTTGTTCAAACCCCTCGAATAGAATATTATGCTGCTACTATTTCAAATATACCCAATGCATTTAAAAAACTCTTAATAAACTGCCAATATACGATAATGGAAGCAGCTCATTCTCCTTGGAGTATTTTCATATTTATTGGTGTCTTTTTAATTATAATGCCTTTATTCGTAAGTCTTGAAAAAAATAACTCTAGAATATTTAAACTAGAATTAAATAATTTCAAAAACTTTATTAATCAAAACATGTAACAGGAATGTTTTTACTTGTTTATAATTGATAATTAAATTTTTTAATAGTATTTCAAATTAACTATGTAAAACAATTACACTATACGAAAAAAAATCGCTTGATTACAAATATCTAATAGTTAAATTTTTGATTACAGCATACTTCATTCGCCACGAATACGTCTTGCCAATTGTAGGTCCTGGGGAGTAATTGTCACTCGTTTTGCATGAATAGCACACAAATTGGTATCTTGGAAAAGATCAATCAAGTAGGCTACACTAGCTTCTTGTAAAGAAATTTTAAGTCACATTTAAAATTTTGCGCAATTTCCCGAACAAGTTGTTGGAATGAAAGTTTTTTTATTAACAAATCGGTACTTTTCTGATAATGACGAATTTCACGAATAGCCTTTGTACCGGGTCTGTGACGATATGGCTTTTTCACACCATTCGAGGCGGGTGCATTTTTACGTGCCAGATTGGTTGGCAATTGTTTCCTAGATACTTTATCACCGCCAGTTGATTTACATGGAGTATTTTTAGTACGAACCATTCCGAGTACGATTCACACTGACAATGATATTTTGGATAGTCGTCACTTGTTTTTTTCACCCTCCACAATTCTGAAAAATATAGATAAGTTAAATATTAAAAGAATGAAAATCAATCGATAATTGTTAAAATGGGGATTATCATATAAATATCAACTCTCGAATGTAATTTATTCTTATACTTATTTTCAAACAAGTTAGCCTTTGCGGTGTTCAATTCCAAGGGAATATTTGTTTATTATAATTATATATACACAATCTCGTAATCATTATGGAATGTTTGAAAGATTAAAATGTAATTTGTCCATACGGTTCAAATCACAAGATACGACAATCACTTTTAGCAATACATTTATCAAAATGCAAGAAAAATCATCCCAATATTGGTCTTGAAACGTGTGACTTCAATGCGTTTCACAAAATACCGAAACATTAACTGGAAATGCATCATAATAATTGCCAGATAAAAAAACATTGAAAAGGCATTATTTCGGGGAGAAGATGAACCAACAAATAAATTTCCAATTTTTAATATGCATGTACTGACTACAGAATCGTGGGATGATTGTAATTACACTAGTTAGGATCCCACAAAATTCATTGAAAATAAACCAGTCTTGCGAAAGTATGTAAATCTATCAAAAAGCAAAACGACGTGAATTTAGAAATATGGAGCGAATAAGATTTGCAAAATTAGAAACCAACCGCAAACAACAACTGCAAAACAACAATGAAAGTTCTGAAGATATCAACAATTTATTAAGACAAATACATATAGGAAAAAAATATAGCACATATTCCAAAATATTAAATGAATAAAATTGTAAGTGTAAATAATAAAACATGTAATATTGTATTTATAAATTTCTTAATGCTTATGATTTTTAAAAATAAATAAAATATAGAAAAAATAATATTTTATTTATATATTTAGTATACAAACAGCTCGTAAATAATTTGACAATTATTGGTGATTCAAAATGGAGTGCCTGTAAATATTCAAAACTGAGAAAATGATTAACGACAATAATTCGTATTGTTTTAAAAATTCACATTTGATATATGATAATGTTGTACTGAAATGAAATTTACCGTTATTGATTTTAACTTTTTACATTTTAAACTAATAAAACAAAATACCTAGAAAAGTTTAAAAATAACGTTGAAAAATTTCATCTCAGTGAATATCATAAAATGTGAATTTGAGAGAATAATCTTGTGACATACGTTCTGCACTCGGTTGAAGAAATGTATTAAAGTATTTATTTTTTACCGCAATCTTACATTTTAAAATTACCGGAATATTTTATTAAATAATTCATTTAATGATGTAAAATAACAACAATATGGTAAACTTAATTTAAATTAAGAAAAAAATACACAGTAAAAATGGAGAAATAACTCAATGTAGATTTACATGTAATGATCAATGTACTAATTTTTATTTTTAAGGAGGGGTATGAGAAATAATTCAGCACTTCGTGTGTATAAAGAAGGACTCGCTTCTAATTCTTCAAAGCATTACTTTACTATACACATTTTTCGTGTATTGCGATCATGCAATCAGAAAAAGAGGATATTGAAATCTGTCCCTATGATGATGATCATAGGGTACAAGAAAAACGTATTGGAAGACATATATTAGAATGTGGGAAAAATTATTCGCATCTTAAAATATGTCAGTTCAATATGAGACATGTAATTCCGGAAGATAAACTGGAAGAACATCATAAAAATTGCCCTGAAAAAAGGGACGATGTATTATATTTACAAAAACAAAGCAGATATCCACTTTCAGGAGAAGAAGATGAGCAACCAACAAAATACCCCATTTATAATAGGCATGTACCGACAACAGAATCGTGGGATGATTGTAATTACAATAGTTACTGTAATTTATTCGATAAACATTACATAGAGAGAGTAGAATAATATTCAAAAAAATGTATGAAATAGATGTTGCGGTTTTAGTTCAATGCTGGTTCAATGCAAGTATATAATTGACGAAGGACCTTTAGCGGAACAATCAATAAACACGTAAAGTAATTCACCAAATAAAAGTTATTCACTAACCTTTAAGTCGAAGCTCTGGTAAGGGTGTTTTCTTGGTGGTTCTTTCTTCTGAGGCTAGCCCCGTGAACAGGAACAGTTTCTTAGAGCTTCGTCTGGACAACACGTTACACAAAAAATACCGACGTAATGTTTATTGATTGAGCATACAAAAAATGCGGGTTTAACAACAAATGATGCGCTTTTGTAAACACAAAAGAAACAAAATGAAAGCGGTTTAGCGGTCGTTACGAACGGAGCTAAAGAACTCGCGGACTCGTAACACTAACAAGAAAAAGCGGCGTCTCTACAGACGGAATCAAAAAATGTCCGAACAGTTCGGAGCGCAAACACGAAAACTTCCCAAGCGTCTTAACAGCTCGGGATCCAAAACACGAATCACAATAATGTCTATATTTTACACGCAAAAACACACTTTTACGATTAGCATTAGCGCGACGGAATGTTTTAGAAAAGGTGCAGAAGTTTAAAAATCAATGAAGTAATTCAATCAAATTGAACACAATACACTAAACAAATGCGGGAACGCACCAGTTACGATCCCACAGAATTTATTGAAAATAAGCCCGTTTTGCGAAAATATGCAAATCTAACAAAAAGCAAACTATGTGAATTCAGAAATATGGAAAGAATAAGATTTGCAAACTTGGACACAAAAAATAAACAAAAAGCTGCAATCAATAAAGAAAGTCAAGAAGACATTATCTTCTAAACATTGTTTGTTGTATATTCTTGATTACTTTTATGTTTTTTGGGCAATAACACCACAATAGAAATAAAACGACGTATATTGCAGGAATACCAAACGTTTCAAAGTCTATTCTGACTTCGTTGTCAATGGCTTTATATTTATTGATGTAGATTGCAAAATGATAAGATAAATCAAATTTTCATTTTGCAAAAAATGTTTAAAAAATACACTTTATAATTTTAGTAGTTTCTAAGAAAGTAGTTATGTTAAAACGTTTTCCGAAATAAAGTTGACTTCATGGATTGTGATAACTCTTGGGATATTGAACAGTTTTATGAAAATATTTTAGTAAAAAATCCTCAAATTAATTTGTACTGCTACAAAAAAATGTGAATTGGTTGTTTTGTAGTGAATGTATGAAAGAGAACGAATGTCGAATCAATGAATTAATGGTGTATTGTATAAAGTGCAGGAAAATTACTATACACCTTTTGTAATGTTTGGTATTACACATGTCACAAGATTATTCTCTGAAAATTTACATTTTATGAAACTACCAAACTAGAAAATAATGTTACCCGAAACATAAATTAGAAGAGCATTATAATAATTGCCCAGATAAAAATACATTCCGGCAACAACGGAATTATGAGATTAACTGTGAAGAATTAGGTCTCCTACCACAACCATATAATTGATAAAGAAAAGGTGGACGAAGAAGTTATATTAAAACTAAAAATTTGTCGTTTGTATCCCAGTATTTGTATTTATATAATTGTAACAAAATTGGAATTTGTAAAGAGGAACGTTTGAATATTATAATTTCTAAACATTTAATTTTTTATTAACAATTTAAATTGAAAAACATAAATTACAGTCAAATTAAAACCGTGCGGACACAAATTAAATTTATTGTAAATTCTAATTATGTCAAAAGGTTTTAGCATTTAAAAATTAATTGTAAATTTGTTTAGAAATAAATAAATTACCAAGTAGCTATTTATTACTCTCTTCGGTCTTACATCTCGCGTCTTCAAATTTAGCTATTTATTGTTTGATGTTATTTTATTTTTGTCATCTAATTCCTAGACTACGATATCAAATCATTTGTTTTCCAGCAATTTGTCATTAGAAAATATAAAATACAATAAAACACAACTGCACAAAGTCATAAATAAAATCTCTTCTATATTCTAATTATTGGTTAATCAATATTGCAACATCTAAAATTGTTGGAACTAGTTTCCACGACACGGTACTATTTCTGGGATGTAGTTTCTAGAATTTATTGCTATCTAACCGACCCCCGAGATCGCCAAATCCCCGGATAATTTTTCAAACCATTTATCAAAATTGTTCATCTATATTTTATTTTTATCCTTCAATTTTCAAATCCAAGTTTCGGAATTCATTAGTTATTTCGTATAATTGATTTGAATGTAAATATAAATAATTACCGGCGTAGAAACAAATAAAATTTATTATAAATTGTAATGATCAACTCTTGTTTAAAATTTTCAATTTATATGTCTCCATATTCTAATTACTGATAGTTAACGTCTGAAATTATTGTGGTTTCTATTTTTTTTCTATATAAGCGACTTTTAAGATCGCCAAATCGCAGATATAGAAGAATCAGATTTCTGTAATCCTTTCGTTTGGACAATTTGAAATATAAAAAATAAATTACAGGCGTAGAAACAGAAATAAAATTTATTCAAAATTCTAATTTTCATTTCTTATCTAAAGTTTTCAATTTATATATATATATATATATATATATACATCACAGAATCAGTGTAGCACCCTTTCATAGTCAAGACTTTCAGCGTCTACCAGAAATACTTAAAATATATATAATTTTTTTCGTGTATTTTAACTAACTTTTTATGAGCATTTTCGTGATCATCTCAGAATTTTTTTGAAATAAAAATTATTTTTCATTTAAGCATCTTACCGAGTTCCGTTCAAATAACAGCTTTCATGGCTCCTTTATTATACGGCAATTTCATTCTCCAAGTAGAAGAAATATTAATCGCGCGCCCTGCAATGTTGCCAAGAATATTCATAGCCCTTTTCACTTTGATTAGTCTCATCTTTGTTGCTCTATACATGTACATGTACATAGAGCAGGTTGACGACGATTAAAATATCTATGAAAGTATTGCTCAGCTGCACGAACTGAATTTTTATGGCATGTGATATAACATTCCACTATATTCAGTTTTTCTTCGTTAGATATTCCATTTTATCACGAAATCTTGTCAATATCGACTGTCAGTTCAGCATTACTAATGGAATTACTCTCAATTGAAGAAATGTTAAAGTGAAAACAATCTTTTTCATGGCTACCTACGTTAACTGTGAAAATAATTTTGAGGTCATAGCCAACTATGGTTTCCATTCAAAAAAGATAAGTTTATGTCATATCTCGAACACGAGAGCTGTCACGCAAATGAGGACATGACAATCATATTCGCGATAAAATTCTCTTCAATTTTGATATGTACACTTTTTTATAAAATCAAAAACAAAGGAGCTAGAGGGATTTGACTAAATCGACAGAATTTCGTTTTTTCAAAATATCTTGTAAGCCATGACATTTTACAAAAATCCGAAAGTGTCATTAAATCGGGCCAGTAAAACTGCAAATCTTTCTCAATTTAACCATTGCTCATTCTCCTCTAGTTTCCGAGTTCCCCATACTGATCATCAAAAAAAAACTCACCCTGTACATTCAAGGAGGAGCGCACTGTAAACATTTTTAAGACAGTATTTTGAAATATCTAAAATTACATCATCAACGATATTCAACAGTAAATTAATTCTTTGTTTAATAAAGGATGGAGAGGAGTATTCCGAATGAAAGCAACATTGTTAAGAAACAACAGAGAATTAAAATTAAATTAAAAGAGTTATGTACAATGGGGGATGTTCTGCTGAAATTACGACCTTGCATAATATTGCGAATACTGTCATTAGGTATTGTGATAGCTGATCAAAAATTGGGCGTCTATGCTTGGGAAAAGTGCATTTCAGAGAAATGTAGGATATTTATGGTTTCAAAGTTTACCAATCATAATTCGTTTGCTAACACTATCCGTCAGCAATTGAGTTCATAGTATAGTGAAATTTTATATAATTTGGATATATCCTAGCTGTTATTGTGTAAGCGGCGATCGTCGTAAAGCGCTATAAATAAAACTTTATAAAACTTTATAATACGTTTGTGTTAATAATTCAAAGATTAACCTGCAAACTAATCTAGGCATTTTGCTTTTATCTTGATGATCCTAGGCAGGATATTATAACAAAGCTATTTAATAATTCATACAGATATCTTCTCTTTTTTATCCTGATGATCCTAGTTAGGATATTATAACAAAGTTATGTAACAATTGAAGTGTCATCGATGCTTGACAAGTGTGGAAAATTTCAAGTTAATCAGAATTCTTTAAGTTGGCGACAAAAAAGTTGAAAATTTTTATTAAATTCACGTAGATATTTTCTCTTTTTTATCCTAACGATCCCAGTCAGGATATTACAACAAGGTTATATAATAATTGAAGTATCATCGATTCTTGACACATGTGTAAAATTTTAAGTAAATCGGACTTCTTTAAGTTGGCGAAAGAAAAGTTGAAAAATTCCGTAACATTCACACAGATATTTTCTGTTTTTTATCATCATGATCCTAAGCAGGATATTATAACAAAGTTATGTAATAATTGAAGTGTCATCGATCCTTAACAGGTGTGCAAAATTTCAGGTTAATCAGACTTTTTTAAGTTGGTGATAAAAGAGTTGAAAGTTTCCGTTACATTCATACAGACATCTTCTCTTTTTTATCCTGATGATCTTAGTCAGGATATTATAACAAAGTTATCTAACAATTGAATTGTCATCGATCCTTGACAAGTGTGCAAAATTTCAAGTTAATTAGACTTCTTTATGTTGGTGAAAAATAAGTTGTAAATTTTTATTACATTCACGCAGATATTTTCTCTTTTTTTTTTCCTGATGATCCTAGTCCGGATATTGTAACACGGTTATATAATAATTGAAGTATCATCGATTCTTGACACATGTGTAAAATTTTAAGTAAATCGGACTTCTTTAAGTTGGTGAAAGAAAAGTTGAAAATTTCCATAACATTCACACAGATATTTTCTCTTTTTTTATCATGATGATCCTAGTCAGGATATTATAACAAAGTTATTTAATAATTGTAGTGTCGTCCCTTGACAGGTGTGCAAAATTTCAAGATAATCAGACTTCTTTAAGTTGGTGATAAAAGAGTTGAAAGTTTCCGTTACAATCACACAGATATTTTCTCTATTTTATCTTGAAGATCCTAATTAGGATATTATAACTAAGTTATGTAAAAATTGAAGTGCCATTTTATTTTCGAATTATAAGCTATTAAAAGAAATAATAAACTTTTCTTTTATGTATGAATTTGAAAAAAAAACATTAAAAATTATATGAAACAATTTTGGTCGTATTATAAAACGCCAGACCGGTGCACTATCAAAAATCGTTTTTACCAATGTCATATTTCTTACACCATTTTCATTTATTTAGTGGTATAATAGTCAGACATTAGTTTAATATAGATATTTCACATTATTTATGTAGACAATAATTGATTTTAGGGCCATGTGTTTACTATTTTTGTAGGTGGTCAATTGAAGCCTGTGATCCTAACTTTAAAATTTACTTTCTCTTTAAACTTTCTAAATATATGTCTAGTACTTTATATTTCCGAAAAGCTTATTTACATATTACTACAAGTACCAGTTTTCTATGTTAAGTGGTTAATATATGTATAACAAATTGAATATTTAAATTAAGAAAAGTTAAAACTTCAGAGTCGACAAGAATTTTCCTTATTACTCACGTTTGCAATTTGATGTCATTTTAAAAAAATAGCTAAAGATTTTTCAAATGCAATATGTTGTGATAAATTTATTTCCTGTGATATATTCATAGTAACTAAACAGCCTATTAATCTCGCTTCTGGCTTCTTTACCAAACGAATGCTACGATGCAATCAAACATCAAAATGATATAGCCATAAATGGCACCTGTGGCTAAAGGGTTGAAATAAGGACGAGATCCTGTAAGAAAACTTTACAATGTGCCTTAATTTAATGGCTTCTGGCAATCGAAAGAATGAAAGTTGACATAGTGAGTAGACATTTTCTCGTTAATGAATTTAAGTGCAATATTAACTTTAAATAGTAAGAATCCGTTATAGAAAATGCCATGAGCGTCGGGTGTGGTCTTCCTACAAAAAAATAATAAACTTGCAGAAAAACATGTAAAAATTGCCACAATTTTGTTTTTCATGTCATTTGGCATTCGGCTAAAGGTTATTAAATCATCTAACAAAAGCCATACGTGTCGAGTTTGTCTTTCATATTTAAAATAATTAATATATGTAAAAAATTATTTAAAAAATAACTGTTTTTGAAATTATTTTCATGTTATTTCGCAAATATTAGTTTTGATAAGCCAAAATTATGTACGATTAAATTAGTCTTGTATTATTCTCTAAAAATTATTAATTTAGAGTTTTAGAGAATTATTCACTCATTCTCAAAAGCTTGCGCACTCATTTATCTTATTCATTAACTTTTGAAAGAGGACAACAACTTTCTCACACTCCCAAATATGATACATAGACTACATAGTATTAACTGTAAAAATTAGATGTACCTATTTCCTGATAATTTGCATAAAATCAATTTTAGACTAATTTTTAGATAAACCAATGGGAGCTACCAGAATTTTATTTGTGTATTTTTATCAACCAAGCTTGTGTTAAATGAATATACTAATCTAGTTAGCATGTTACATTTTGTCATATTCCAGTTCGCTTTCATCAAGGTGCCTACCACAATATTTATAATTTTAAATTGGTTCATCTATGTTTCGCGTGCACAAAGGGATTCTCTCAGTGAAAGGTAAAAAATAGGTAGTGTTTAGAGATATAAAGGGAAAAATTAATCTGTTGAAAAATGAGTTTTTCCGAAATTTTTAAATTGCATTTATGCTTTTAAATGAATATTGACATCTAGATAGTCTTTAGACTTTTGTTAATTGCGTGACTTCTTCAAGTTGGAAATTATAAAACTCTGGATAACCGTTAAACGTAAAACCTAAGATTTTTTTCACTTTATGAGTTTAGACTCAGATAGCCACAGGAAGGTTCCCCGTCAGAAAAATTAGAAAACTTGAAATTCCAGATTTCTATAATTATTAAAAAATGAAAAATTCAAAAACATAGAATTTATGTTTCCAATACCTATGTCATTCGTTTTCTTGCCATTTAAAACTACCTGAAAATAATGTTCTTTAATTCTTTACGCCTGTTTTTTTTTAAATGTCTCTAAAAAAGTGGTAAACCGTTTTTTTTTTAATGGGGATCCTTTGTATAACTATCTGAAAATAGATTCAGAAAGTCAAATTTTAGTTCTTAATTTAACAGCTTTCTACGTTTTTATGATAATTTGGAGCTTGGAAGAATCACTTAATTAACAAAAGGTTATTGGCGTATGTTTTTAAATTCATATTTAATGGGTTAAATACTTATCACAAAGGGAATCTCTTGGTGTATGTGAAATCTAGATCGCCCTTATTTAGTCTTGTTTTCACCTTTAACTTCAAATTTTTTGTAGGTGGTAGAGCTTGGAAAAATAGTTTTTTAGGAAGTTTTTTTAATTCCGATTTCTGTAAAAAATTTTGTAATATTTGCCGATAATATTCTTTTCCATGTAGGATGTTTATGTGAAAACCCATATGAACATCCAACATATCTATATTTGCCTCCTCAATCATTTAGAAACTACCTATTCTTTTTTGCTAAATTAATTTTAACAGCAACACTTGCAAGACTCAATAAATTTGTAGACACCATTATTAGTCAAATTGCACCTTGATTATAATTTTCAGTGAAAACTAACTGAAATTCGATAAAATGAAACATTTTGACTACCTCAAAAATGCACAACTTAATGCGATTAAAATAATTATGACATGATTAATATACATTAGTACAAGTTTTGAGCTTTTATTTGCGAACAAAATGACAAAAAAAAGATATAATGCCACTTTTAGACTTAAGGAATTGTAAATAGGTCTCCCCTAAAAATGGCGTTTCACTTATAGTGCGATCTTAATACCCTCCTTCTGGGTACCAGGTACTCCGGAGACCGTTGGCAATATCATGTTCGTTTTCAGCCATCCTAAAAACCCTGGCTAACAAAATTGTACTGATTTGCGTCATTATTTACCGAGTTATACATTATTTATCTCAATCACATGCATATAGAATCTATCTATCTATCATCTATGAAAATACGTTTTTCTTATGCACCAAATTTTCAAAATTTATTTATCCCACATGATCACAAACTTTGTAGACGTTGTCATGAATCCAATGCAAAAAACTGCATCTAGATCCATCCTACTGCACAAAAATCGACAGTAAGGCCTATTTTAGTGCTTTATTTATATAATATATATTATACAATCTATTACATTATAATATAATAATATTGATTTTATAACGAATCACTCAATAACCGATAAATATATATATAACGAACGATCTAATTTTTATTCGTCCTTAATAATTTAATTTCTCAATTGTAAACATACAAAATAAAATAAAAAGTAGGGCACCTCCCGAAAGTAATTTTTCGCCTTTTGTAAAATATCACATAATTCTAATAATCATCATTATATTAGAGAATGGAAATTTCATTAAGTAAAATATTAAAAAGCTTTAAATTTTGTATTGAATATTGTTGAACAAGTATTATTTTTAGGTGATCTCCTAGTACCCTTTAGTAATAAAGATGTTAAAGCGAAGTTGACCCATACAAATATAATCTGGTGCTAAAAATAGCACGAAAATAAATATAACCTTGAACTCTTATGAACGTTGCCAGCTACACGGACGCCCGTTAATCGAAACAATGAAAGTTAAATATACATCTGCAATACACGCCTGTCGAATTCGGCGCCTCTAGCGGAAAATAAAGAAACCTTTTCTTGTCGGTTTTTGTCCATTTTGACGATTTTGGACGTCTACCCTAATTTTCGGAATTCGATCGTTTACATCGAGTACAACAATTTAAGCTAGTCAAAACAGGTTGGAAATCGGGCGTCCGTATATTGGACGTTCGATTTCACTTGGACGTCGAATGTAATGTGGGGTGGCAATGTGTGGCCGCACCATTGATAGAGGGATTATATATATACAGGGTGTAAACGGTTTGAGTGCAAAGATTTTGAAGAGAAATACTTCAGGCAAAAACAAATCAAAAAGCTTTATAATATTTTTTAAAGTAAACTATAGTTTTGCCAAAAAGAACACATAAAGTTAGATTTTATGTAGCCCTTGCTACAGTGAATAATACAATAATTTCGATTTCAAAATGTAGGTAATTCTAAATATGTAAATACTCAATAGCTTATACATCTTTAATAGCCACATTAAAAATGAAAATTGATTATTTAAACTCGAAATATGCTTTTATAATTTAGTGTAAGTTTCTCCGAATAGATATGGCAACGTGGCATACAGACCAACTTATTTACTACATTCTTTACTTTAACGACGACTGAGAGTTACAATTGTTTTTTGCGATTTCGATTCTTGTAAATAAGAATAGATAAACGGTAAAGTGATTTGAATAATATCTATTTGATGTAGACTTCGTGGTTTGCTTTCCATTTAATATATTTTTTAAATAAATAAAATCGGTTGTGATTAGTGTGTAAGTTCGAAAATTAAGAATAGTGCGACAGTATTTATTTGTGATAAATAATGGCCGATTATACAATTAGGGAAAGACATGACATACTCTTAATTTATGGGGAAAGCAGACGTAATTGCAGAATAGCAAGAATGTTATACAGGGAAAGGTTTCCAAATAGACGCCTGCCCAATGCTAGGACATTCGTAGCTGTTTCGCAGAGGCTTCTGGAAACAGGTAGTGTAATACCACAAATAAACAATCGCGGACCACAGCGACATAATCGTATCTTCGCTGCTGAGGATCAAATACTAGACCTTATCGACATCAACCCATATCGTAGCACACGGAGTATTGGAAGTGAGCTCCAAATTTCTCACACTGTTGTTCATAGAACATTACGGGAACAATTGCTCTATCCATATCACATGCACCGGGTTCAAGGGCTTTCAATTGATGATTTTCAACCAAGACTCAATTTCTGTCGTTGGTTCCACGTTCCAATATGTGGTACTTACATGACGGAGCACCTGCCCACGCAAGTCATCTAGTTGTCGACTTCTTAAATAGAACATTTCCCCGTCGTTGGATTGGTCGAAACGGACATATACGTTGGCCAGCAAGATCTCCTGATCTCAATCCTTTAGATTTCTACTTATGGGGACACATGAAAAGTAAGATTTACACGACTCCAATTATTGACGAGAATGACCTTAGACAACGCATTTTTGACGCTGCTGACGAAATCCGAAATATTCCAAGAATTTTTTCTCGCATACGTGAAAATTGGATTAAACTGTGTCGTGCTTGTGTCGATAGTAATGGTGGGCATTTTGAACATTTGCTGTGAATAATCCGCTGTTTCAACTCAGTTCTATCATTATAATAAATTCGGTAAGTAGGATTACATATTTACTTGTCTAATAAAAATAATATTAATTAAATCAGTAATAATGACTCTTCGAATAATTTAACTGGTAAAAAACTACATATACAGATCTCTTGAGTTGCATATCATATTTACCCAACTTTGTATAATTGCATAAAAGAAACCGCCAAATACAAATTCTAATTGCAATACCTTGTATTAAAAATCAATACAAAAACACAGGTGTTTATTTTTTTGTCGGCGTAGTCATTCCTTTATTATTCGCGCTAAGAGTGAATCTGCTTCGAACGCGAGCGACGTTGCCGGATTGACAATAATTTACTTAATATGTTTTAGGGATTTTCTTGGTTATTAAGGCCTACTGACCATAGTGGTATAAGAGTTTTTTGTTTAATTTGGTGTATACAACCTCCTCCTAAAATATATGCACTCAAACTATTTACACCCTCTATATATATATATGTTTATATTATAATAGACGAACTTCGCATCATCCTCTCTAACTTCTTTATTAAAGATATATTTATGGATAAGAAGTGAGTCGCGCGCGAAGGATATGTTGTTTATATAGTAATTTTAGTACCACATGATCGATAATAACTCATTTCATTGGTTCGAGTACCCGAAAGCTTCCCTTTCCACCAAAAATTAGACGAAAATTGTGGTAGAGGGAGTAATTTTACGTTCAAATGAATATTGGAGTTCAAGTAGAGTAGTCGTCTGAGGTTATAATACACAAGTCAAAATTTATCTTATTGTATTAGTTAAATATTTTATTTACTTGACAGTATTTTTATTTGGTTTAAATTAACACAAATGAAATATTTATTATAAGATAAATTTTGACTTGTGTATTATAACCTCAAACGGCCACTCTACTCGGACTTCGATAATAATTTGAACGTAAAATTACCCCCTCTACCACAATTTTTGTCTAATTTTTGGTGGAAAGGGAAGCTTTCGGGTGCTCGGACCAATGAAATGGGTTATTATCGATCATGTGGTAGTAAAATTACTAAATAAACAACATATCCTTCGCGCTCGACTCACTTCTTATCAATAAATATATCTTTAATAAAGAAGTTAGAGAGGATGATGCGAAGTTCGTCTATTATAATATAAACATATATATATATATATATATATATATATATATATATATATATATATGTAAAACGCATGGTTTGGGACACCAAAATTTTATTGCAGGAAAATCTTCTAAATCACATTTTATATATCCCTATATAGTTCAATTGTTATATAAACAATTTTTTCTATTAAAAAATAACTTTCGGTTAACGAACGCATTGTTTGAGCCCTCATCGAACTAACGTAGGGTTTGAGGACAGTCCCCAAAACATGCATTTTGCAAACTGGCGATAGACGAAATGATAATTTGGGGACTGTCCCTAAAATATGCATTCTCTTAATATAGTTTGGGGACTCATCAAAATAATAACGATTTCGTACAGTTGCAGGTGCATTACTTCCAATCCGATTAAAATTTGCTGCTTAACATGAAGCAAATATATAAACAAATTTATTATTTCGTATTACATTACTATTTTGTTTAAATTGTCGTTGTATAGACTAATTCTTATTATTAAGCGTTATCGAGGTGAAAAGCTCTGCAATGATACTACTAAATAGGAATGTGAGTCTTATAGTATCTATATGCCTAAACGATTAAAATTAATAGTATAATAATAAAAATTTACTGTTTATTTTCAAGGGAATAATGATACTCGATTTCTCACACTTAACAAAAATATCATAGAATTATCAATATCTATTCAGTTGTATTTTACAGCCTCAAGACCTCACTAAATATAATTTTGGTGTTTATAGCGTCATCACCAATTTTATGCTTAAGCCGTTTCTTAGGAACATTTCCAATTTTAACTTCAGACAGAAACCTAGGTTGTCACACATTTATTTAATAAAATACCACATCTATCAAAAACATACCGTTTCATTTTCTTCTTGCTTTCAATATCCTGATAAGAAATATTCTCGGGTAGTTAGGCCTAGAGACATGATCATGCAAACTACAAAAATCTTGGAGTTATTTTTCCTTTGAAAGTTTGCAGACGAACCATTTAACATTTATTTTACTATAACATGGTGATTCGTTGGGTTGCTACCATATTTGCCATCCTCATATCTGGATAGCACACTAAGAAAATAAAACATTCGGGTCTTTGATTACTACTACTAGATTACATTTGCAACCTTCAATCTGGATAGGTATTTAGTAACTATTAACCTCATTATGTACCCCTATTAATATAGTGAAGTAAATAAGTATAATTAGTTAAATTGTACATATGAACTGCAGTAATTCGGTATTGTTCCACTTTTATACGAGGCGGTCGCTAAGATTGTGGCTATGCTGTTATATATTTTTAAACTCTGCTGTTAGGAGAGGATGAGGTTTAGTGAGAGATTGAAAAAAGTGGATTACTCAGTCAATTTCAGTATGACTTATGCATACTAAATAGTATCTAAGACGCACTATTGGGGTGTTTTTTGAAAATTTGTGTGACTTCTAGACACTGTTAAATATCAGAGGTGAATGATGCCACAGCAGGATTTACTTGGAGGATAACTCTTGGTCACCCTTTATACTACCAAGAGCCAGAATGACTATGATGAACTGTTTATCGTGCCAGTTATCGTCAGTCCAATTTTGAAAAGGTTATCTAATCAGGGATAAACTGATTTTTCAATTGCACTCAATAATTCGTTTAATTTCCTTTCATCCGATATTTTTATATGATTCTAACAATTCCTTGAGAGTTCGAGAAATCATGATAATTTTTGATTATTGTGTGTTTTCTTATTATTCACGAAATACTTTTGGTCATGAGTTTAAATTCGCATGTTAACTAAAGTGGAAATTAACAACCTTTTCAAAGATATCAGATGAGTTCGTAGTAATATTTTTTGGGATTTGGGACTGGAAACTCCAAAAATCCTAAATTTAATTACTGAAAACAGGACACATAATAAAGGAGACATTTTTTGTACCAAAACTAATATAAAATCCTTCACTATGACTATTTATTTCACTGATGGTAAGAACTAATTATTGGCTTTATATTACGATTTTATGCAATTACTCAATTGGCTGTTTCTCATAATATATTTTTTTCCATTTTTGATACAAACAACATGAAAAAAAACATCATACAGTTCTTTTTCATAACACAAAAATTAGTATTAATAAAAAATCATGTTTGTACTCCTAATTAAAACATAACTTGAAATAAATATAATGAAAATCTCATAGAAGGATAATCCTTTAGCGTAGGTAAATGACCTTGCGACTTTCAGCTTACAAGAAACAAAGTTTAAAATAACAAACTAATTTACAGACTTTAACATGTTTTACTATAACGTCGATTTTATTAACATTTTAAAAATTGTACATATTTTTAATATTTAATATTCCTGCATTTGTACCCTTTGAATTGAGTGTATCCACTGTTTGGATTTCTTTTCAAATATTGAAGGTGAATTTAACCCTTTAATCTCACTAGAAAGAAAGTTGAATATTTTAGGACCAAAAACATCTTTGAGCTTTGGGTACTATGAAAATATTATTTAAATGCTGAACTAAATCATCTCATTATACATGGAAAAGACAATTTTTACATACAACCAAGCAAAACTGACTCATTTACATTTTGACTTTTTTCACCTAAAACTGTGAAATGTATTAGGTAATCTTTAAAAAAAAGACATTGTGTTGAAAACTTTTTTCATTAAATTTCTTAAACTAAGCTATGGCTTAGTTAACAAAATAAATATGTTTTAAGTATTCTCCCAAATTTCTTAAAATAGTGGTACACCATTTCCTTTTACATATTAATAAATAGATTAAATATATGATTTAAGTAACAAATTCAATTAATAATGCAACAAATGCTAAATTACATTATATGTTTTCAACTTTTTCTATTAAGTAATTATTTTTTGATACTATCTTCTGGACATTATACAATCCATGGAACGCAAGACAATATATTGTTTCAGGTCGAAAAAACTTCATCAGCTGCGCTTCCCTCAACATATTAAAATCTCGAATAATGATTAATGTTTTTTCATACATATAACCAAGCTTAACTATTTAACGCACAATTATTAGGAGTTTTAGAGAAAACTAAAAAGAAAAAAAATCGTGCCATGTGTAATGCTTTTACCCTCTGATTCATATGAGAGAAGTCACACGAAACAAATTTATACGTTAACTAAAACCCACAATGCAATTATGTGACAATATCTTATTGAAGTCGATAGTCTTCAAATGTTACGCTCCCCTCGGCGATTAAAATCTCCAATAATTATTTATGTATTGCATTTAAGGCTAAATTTAACATTTTAACTAAAATTGAAAATCTAGAAGTTTAAGGGACAACTAGTCCACAGTGATTCTAAAATGAGTGCTGTATTTAAAACTCCATTACCCTTTCCTAGGATAGTAAGCACAAGAAACAAATAACAAATAGATTAACTGTTAATCTGTTGGCTAGTTTTCCCTGAAGCTCCAAGATGTCGATTTTTATTTTACGTTAACATGTAAAGTTCGGGTATTTGTGCGAAATACATAAATAATTATTCGATCTATCAATCACATGAAAGTTCTTGACTAGAAACAATATATTGTCTTGCCTTCAATGGATTAAAAACTCTCGAAAAGATAGTATCATAATTTCTAAACTTCTAGATGAAGATATTCATTTTTCCTTAATAAAATCTAAAAAAGACATTCTGTTTTGTATTTAAATTAAAATGATCTCTAGCTTAAATCAGATTTAAATTTTCTCTGTTTTAGAAAACTAAATAAATTATTGTTTTCTTGTAATACACAACATTTTATGTTATGTTATGAAATATATTTGAACAAAACTAAATTGGTGTCCGCACCATAAATTCATACTATTAATAATTACATTTCTTTGCTTATTAAAGTTTAATATAACAATGTATAGAGTGGTAATTTCTTATGTAGAAAAAAATATTTTATGACTGCTTCGAATCTCTGAAATGTATTAATCCTCAATACCCAGCTGATTTTCTGCATACACAGTTAGCAACTATCCTTCAAAGTGACAAATTTCATTGTCGTATAGATAAGTTTAGGTATATTTTTTACATAACTTTACTGCACTAATTCATTATTAAAGAAGCCACACATCGTCTTCATAATAATATTCTTCAGGTCTATTCTAACAATTGTTTTGGTTTGTTAGTTCACCGAATCTTTAAACTGTTGGTATATAAAAAATGTGCCAATATTTCGGTCGTTTAGTTCATCTCTGCTTTGTTATACCAACATTTCCGTGAAAGGCGATTATTCGAAAATCGTCTACGGGCCACTGTGATAAAAAAGCATTCGGCATTCCAGCCCATAATAAATACGGAATCTTTAACATTAGATATTATGAAGTTCTCTTGTAAATATTTGAATTTGAATGTTTGAAATATAATAAATATTAAATTTATATGATACGTCCCTTTCTAATAGATCGCGTTAGAAACTTCATGGCAAATTATGAATTTCTTTGTAATTTTTAATTGTTATTTTAGTCCTACAATTAAAATACAAATAATTACAGAACATTTCAAAATTGTATGAAAATAAACTAACAATGGGAATATCAAAACGTTGATATATTATTCATAGTGTTAGTGAAATTGAAGGATATTATTAATTAAAAGCAGTTGAATGGGACATCTTCTTTTCTTCTTGGGGATTATGAGCAAAGATCTGTTTATTTAATTCCGCCATACTGACTATTGACTCTGAAATTGAATTGAAAGATTGTGTAGATAATTAAATTTTGTATTGTGACTAAAGTAAATTGTCAACAAAAACAGATGTTGTTTTTCAAAGTCATCATTTATTATATTACGACTTTTTATGTTCATGTTTATGTTGGATCTTTTTTTTGAGCTTGGAACAGTGATATATATTAAATATTTTACAGTTCAGATATACCTTAAATTTAGAAGTAAGCATCAGAACCACATCAAAACTCTTTTTTTTAAAGAGCGCTTTGTGTTGTCCATATGGAGTCTATCAAAATGTTCTTTCTGTTCAATACACTATTGACTCAATTTTTGCATAGTTTGTCCACTGTTAGTAATTAAGTCAAAATTGAGTTTCTGGTAGAGAATATTGATGCTTTAAAAGCATTACCTAACATTGTCACTAACAAATGTAAAAACACATCTGTCATCATCAAGGAGTAAACCAACCGTTGAGTGTTTAAATAAATGTTTGGTGTTAGGGTGTAAAACCATGTTTTTACATTGACACAGTAAAGGTTCCACAGCATTTCCATTTTCACTAACAGTTTACTAACTGGATTGAGTGATTATATGCAAAAATGGCACCGATCAGTATACTGTACCAATAATATCTTGCGTTCAGTGGAATGAAAAATGTCGAATAGTTAGTATCGTAAGGTTTTAGTAAACCTCTACAAATTTTTTCGTGTGATTTATATCCTAGGAATCACAGGGAATCGGCGTTATACACAGTATGACTCCCGATTTGGAGACTCTGTGATATCAATTTTCCTAAAACTCCTGCGTGTAGGAATACATTTAGCGAAAAAATAAATAAATTAAAAACTGATGAAAGCTCTCGATTAGAAACAATATATTGTCTTGCGTTCAATGTATTTGTAAAAGTTTTATTTAGAAGTGGAAGTTGTTCAATTGAGATGGAATGTAATCTTTATAACAATGAATTGATGGTAGTTTGATGTGTAAATGTGAAGTTATGAAGAGAGCCAATTTTGAAACAACTTTTTAGTTTAAATCTGTACCACTGTGTACCAGAATTGAGTTGGGTATTCCACGATAAAAAATATAATAAACAAAAATATTTGCTATCTCTGTAATTGTAAGGGAAGTTACAATACATGTAAGCACAAAAGCTTAAAATAATAGTTAGAAATTTTGTACTTACTAGTTTTTTGATAGTGGACGTAGATCTATCCTTCCGAAAATATTTTCTGTTGTGAACATTCATATTCATAGAGTGCCGTATTGGGACTGCTGATATATTCAACTGTCTTGAACATAATTTCGAATGGAGTTTTTGAGATATGCCCTATAGCATTTTAGTAATTTGTAAAGTTTGAGTAACCTTTTTGATTAAGGTTCAATAATATCTAATGTCGCATGAATTTGTTACGTGACGAATTTCATTTTATTTAACTCATAAACTAATGAGAAATATTAGAAATTTTATGATATTGGATAAAGGTTTAATATTGTATGTAAGGGTTTACAAAGTATGTCCAAAATTGATAATTTCTTATTTAAAATAATTTTTGGAAATTTAGTCTATGGCTGAGTTGTAAAGTAAAAAACAGAGTGAAATATTATTATTTTAAACTGTCTATAAGTTGCAGTATATTCGAAAATGGCGATATGCATTAAAATATATTTTAGCTTCTTTTTGAGAGAAATATTTTCTTGAGGAGACGGAATATTTTCATAGTTGTTATCAACAATATTAGACGATATCCGAATTCTTCCTTCTTCGTTTTGAAAACCTGTTCATGTATTGTGCGAAACTGTTATATTTTTAAACAAACTTCTCGTAATCGATACAGGATCTTGAGAATGCAGAATCATTTAGGATTTTTAAATTTAGTTCAGGAAAAGGAAATATAAATAATAAATTGTCTTTTTTGTTTTGAGGTATTTTTTTTCATTGCCAGCTTCAAAGATTCCGATATCAAAATTTGGTGTTGACTGTTTTCTAATCTTTCTTCATCCCACATGAAAACTCGACAAGCCGCGTGAGGTGCGTGGTTTCTAAATCACCTCCATGAAAACGAAAACCACGAAAATTGAGAGACATAAAATTAAGAAGGAAAGTAGTGCTAACAAACAGACGGGAGAAAACATCCGCGGAAAAATAATAATCAATGATTGTCGGAACTGTAAATATACGAACCCAGATAAGAAACGTCCATCTCTATGTAGATGAAGAAACACTGAATACGCTAATATGGACTAGGTAATAAGGTGTAATATCAGCACTTGCTATACAGCAAAATAACACAGTACAAAAGTCAACGTCACGTTAATAATAAAAAAATATACTGTTTAAAATATGTAAAGTACATCAGCTGTAACGAAAGAAATGTAAGTGAAAAACGCTTAAATGATCTTAGAGGACATCTTCCATAGGAAATGAAATCATTTTTCGAAAATCATCAAGAAAGACAGTCATGGCTCAGAAGCAAAGATAAAAAACTAATTAAACAACTGAAGAATTAAGAGAGGAATTGCAAAAATACAAATAAAATAAATGGTAAACTTATTATTGTGTATTAAAATAAAATTTAAAATTCTTAACAAAATAAGTCAACAAAACTCAATGAAGAAAAGAAAAATAGTAAACCAGTAAACGCAATTGTTATAGAAATGATTAGATAAGAACAGAGTTGAATTTCAACAGAAATATGTGATCTTCAATGTATTTTTCTCAAAGTGGACAACACGAACATATCTGAGAAACGCTACAACAGAATACCGACATATAATGTTTCTTGAAAACATATGTGAGAAAGCTACCGTCATATATCTGCATGGAAATACCAATTCTATTAAAAAAAAAATCAGGCATAACACTAAAAGACAAAATGAGAAACAATAAAGCTTTAGAAGATCATCTAAAAAGTCACATTGGCTAGATAATAAAGTAATTTCTTATAACTATTTCAAATTTATGGTGCATCCAAATATGTGAGGTTTACATTATTTTAACCAATTTTCCCAATATTATAAGATTTATAGTGTTGTTTTATCTAAAATAACGGTTAACAAAATCATATTTTATTTTTGATTATATTTTTCTGAGGACGGGTATATTTAAATTCCCTTCTCTATACAGCAAAGGTCAAATGGAAAACATTTTAGAGGAAATTTAGTGCATTTAAAATCTGGCTTTGGATTTATGATCAATCATTTGGTTATGAAAATAATCGGCAAAACCCGAAAATGTTTTTCTTCAGTAAATCCGAACCGGTTAATTTGACAGCTGTCAAGATGTGACACTTTTTTAAGACAAATAAAATGACATATATCACATATCTCAAAGGTCTTTTGTTATCCCGCAAAACCGCCTCAACTTTTTTTATATGTCTCACAAGGGCATACACAATTTTAGTTTCATCGAAATATCAAACTTCATAAAGTTAGGCCTTATTTTTTTAAGAAGGCCATGACTTGTTTGTATCAAAATAACATTAAAGAATTGTAGTCAAACAAATATGGTCCTATAAGTCCTGAAAATATTCATAAATTTATAATGGGTACCCAATTAAAAAAACGTAAGTAAGATGAAATTACCAATGAGGCAACACCAAAATGTGTGTTAAGCTAGCAGAGCCATTTCATAACGCCCAAATAGGACCTACTCCAGAATTTATTGCTAATTTATTACGCAAAAATTAAATTTATTGCTCCCACCCCTTCTGAGTAACAGTGGCTATGCTAACTTTAGACTAAAGTTAGCATAGCCATATTCTATATCTCCGGAACGAATAACGCTACCGAGGTGAACTTGGTGGCGTATTTTATTGCTAATTAATTGCTATCGAATGGCACTAGAGCAAATAACCAAAAAATACCCCTTCAACCCCTACTGAATTTCTCACCCCACAACCATTACTAAAAAAATTATTTCAATATTTTGTGTTGTATAAAATCAGTAAACTTTTAATTGCTAATTAATTGCTGACGTTTTACCCTCATTACGATTTCATTCCTCCAACCCCTTCCAAGAAACTGTGGAGACGCCAACTTTAGACTAAAGTTAGCATATCCACATCTATATCTCCGGAACGAACTGTGCTACTGGGGTGATCTTGGGGGCGTATTTTATTGCTAATTAATTGCTATCGAATAGTACCAGGGCGAATACACAAACCCTACCCCTTCATCTTCATCCCCTACTCAATTTCTCACTCCCTGACAAGTAACAAAAATATTTATTTCAATGCATTTCCTTATTAAAATCAGTAGACTTTTAATTGTTAATTAATTGTTGAAGGTCTACCTTCGTTACGATTTATTGCTCCACCCCGTTGCGAGCGAACTTTAGACTAAAGTTAGCATAGCCATATTCTATATCACCGGAACGAACAGCGCTAGGGAGGTGATCTTGGTGGCGTATTTTATTGCTAATTAATTGCTATCGAATAGTAACAGGGGAATACCCAAAACCTACCCCTTCATCCCCTAATGAATTTCGCACCCCCTGACAAATAACAAACATATTTATTTCAATGTTTTTTGTTGTTAAAATCAGTAGAGTTTTAATTGCTAATTAATTGCTGAAATTCTACCCTCGCTAGGATTTCATTCCTTCAACCCCTTCCGTGAAACTGTGGCTATGCCAACTTTAGACTAAAGTTAGCATAGCTATATCCACATCTCCGGAGCAAACGTCGTTATGGGTATCGTCTTGGGGCGTATTTTATTGCTAATTAATTGCTATCGAATGGCACCAGACCATTAACCCAAAAACTACCACTTCATCCCCTATTCAATTTCTCACCCCCTGAAAAGTAACAAAAATATTTATTTCAATGTATTTCGTTATTAAAATCAGCAGACTTTTAATTGTTAATTAATTGTTGAAGGTCTACTACCGTCGTAACGATTTTATTGCTCCAACCCCTTGCGAGCCAACTTTAGACTAAAGTTAGCATAGCCATATTCTATATCTCCGGAACGAACAGCGCTACCGAGGTGATCTTGGTGGCGTGTTTTATTGATAATTAATTGCTATCGAATGGCATCAGTTCAAATATCCAAAAACTACCCCTTCATCTCCTACTGAATTTCTCACCCCCTGACAAAAAACAAACATTTTTATTTCAATGTTTTTCAACCCCTTCTGAGATACTGTGGTTATGCCAACTTTAGACTAAATTTAGCATAGCCATATCTATATCTCCGGAACAAACGTCGTTATCGGTATGGTCATGGGGCGTATTTTATTGCTAATTAATTTCTATCGAATGGCACCAGACCAAAAACCCAAAAATTATCCCTTCATCACCCACTCAATTTCTCACCCCCTGCCAAGTAACAAAAATATTTATTGCAATGTTCTTCGTTATTAAAATCAGTAGACTGTATATGATTAGGAAAATAAGACTATACTTATTAATTATAGATATAATTATAGGATGGTTGTCGAATAATAATATATATCCATGAATGTTCTCAAATTATACATTACCCTACTTATTTTTTCTGAATCCCATTTATGGTAATTTTTTCTCGAGCCTTACTGCAATTGGAACTTTGTTGTTATAATCGATATTCAAGATTGAATTTAGAATTTGTGCCATTCTTATTTATTTTTAGTCACTTTATTTCAAAAAATTTCATTTAGATACTCCCAAGCCTGGCTTTTAAATTTCCTATACAAATGGCCTACATACATCTAACAAAATGCTATTTCAAATGAACGGTACAATGTGTACGAATGGTGCTATTGATTAATCGATGTAAGTAACATAATATACCAAACAATACGCGATGTAGGAATATACCTATAAGAAATAAAAGCTTTATTATAATTTCAACAGTGCCAAGACACACCAAAACATCATTTATTTAACGCTATTTAAAATATATACTATTAAGATACATTTTAAAACAGCTAAATCACTTATTGTTAATATACCGATACAAATCAGAACGTTTGACCACCTTGTAAACGACTCGATCTAATATGGGGAATTTACATTACTCCGAAAAAATATTAAGTGTCTCTCCCAATAATAGGTCAAAATTATCGATATACAGGATTCAACTTAAAAGATAACTAATGAATAATGGCTCATCATTATTCACCTTATTATGCATCTTGTATTTTCCGACAATTGTAGTTAACTTTCAATAAATTGTTTTATGTAAAGTATTTGGGACAGTTTTTTTTTCTGATCTGAAAATATATAAAACACTTTCCAATTTCTGAAGAATTAAAAATAAAATCTTCATCATGTATAGTCTGAGTTTGAAAACGTTCTGAAAATTTGTTTAAGGAAATGAACTTTTACAGTTTTTTATTCCCCGTCAGATTGTGTGTGTAGCAAACTGCTTAATGATTAATAATTTACTGAAAGTATTTTAAAAATAAAAATATATAGGAAAGACTATTGATGATAATGCTGTAATTTGAGTGTTTATTTACCAACATTTCTTAGAAGGATTATTTGAGGCAGTTCTTCCGTCGGCCCATGGTGCATAAAAAATATTCATAGAAACATGAATAGTGGTAGTATTTTATCGTTAAATATATTAAGTTCAGCACTACGTCAACAAATGCGTGCATATTGTGTTAAATTATTTACAGTATTATTAAAAGTTTACAAAAACAATCGAACATAATATTAATCGTGATTGATCTGTATTTTAATAGAGGAAATAATATGTTAAAAATACATATACTGAATAATATAAGTAATGATTTTACCAAACTAAAATTAAGTAATTGAAGTTAAAGGCTTTAATTGATTTGCTCATTTCTTATAATTTTGTTGTATTGCTTAAGCCCGAAAGATATAAAACACGCATTTAAGGCAAAATCTAAGCTCTACTGAAATGGGATACAGTGTGTCTCAAAATAAAACGAAGTTAGTTTTCAATTCTCGATAAGTATTTTACTTTAATTGATAATCTGTCATACATGTCAAAAACAATGTCATATTTTTAACTGTTTCCTTAAATTAATAATTGATTTCAACAAATAGACTAATATAGTATGGTATGGATAAAATCTTACAGCTAGTTAGTTTTTTTTTATTGAAAGAATTTGATTTAATTATCTGTTTCAACTTCAATTGCTATTAGATACTACATCTTCAATTTCAAATACTTAATTTATCTATATTTTTCAGAATCCATTGTGAAGAGTGTGAACCCAAATAAAAAAAAACTAACCTTGGTTGAATGTTAAGTAGGTATTATATTATTCTTTGTTTGTATACGAGCGGTTAGTGACAAACCATATATGTACCCTGTAGTAAGGGGAGAACTATCAAGGATTCGGTTTGAAACCGAAAATTAATTTAGTTATGCATTTCTGATAATATTTGTTTCCTGAAGGATAGTTGTGAGTTATGTAGTTAATGTTTAAGCACTCTTTGGGAAATAACACCGCAATACTTAAAATAACTGTATCTTTCCAAACGATTCGGGGTCTATGTCGGACCCCTTTGTCAATGGTAAAGAAACTTTGAGATAAATTAATGGCCCTGTCGTTGTTAAAAACTCAGTATCGGTATAGTTCATAAGGTTTTTCCTTGGTTTTGCTCTATGATTTTAATGGAATCACTGAGTTAACAGAATTCTTTGATCGCTTTTTTGGCGAATCTTATAACAAATTCGCACCTAGGAGTGCCACATAAAATTCTGAAGATCACCCTTTCAAATTCTAACAATGTGAAATGAAGGTTATTATTACATGATATTTCGAAGTTTCTGTGCTACCCTGTATTTTATCAAATTAAATTCTCTTAGTTACGTCATACGTCACATAATATTGTCATACATTTTAATTTTAAATTTTAGAATTGAGCCTTTTTTCATACTTTCTGTGCCATTGACAAAAGGGTCTGGCCGAGACCCGGAAATGTTTGGAAAAATATAGTAATTTCAAGGAAAACCAAACGTTTCAAAGTCCATTCGTTGAAACGTTTGGTTTTTTTTCAATATACCTCATTATATTTCGTTGTGGTGTTATTGCTCAAAAAAACATAAAAGTAATCATAGTTACATTGATATTAGTTCTTTATAAATGACATTCACAGACTCTATGCTGAAGAAAACAAAATTTGATAATCAAAATACGTATTTACTAAATTGTTTACAAGTGTTCAATTTCAATTTCTTTAGTAGTTAAAACGAAACATCCGAGTCCGATTCGGTGAATTTAGTGGACCTTGCACCCAAAAAACTATCCACTCGCTGCAAAAGAATAACAAGAACGTTTCAAGCCTTTCTTCGGTTTCCCCGAACGAACAGCGTTGCCGAATTGAACTTACATACTATTAAAATATGATAAAGGTAATTAATTCACAATAACAAAAGACTGTTCATAAACAATAAATATTCCTAATTTTCTCCTTAAAAAGTGTATTAAACTACTTGAGACGCTATTTTATAATTAACATTAATTCCATTCAATTTCTCTCATGGGTTCCAATATTAACAATTTTAAAGAATGATACATTTCTTAATTAGTCTGTACTTCTTTGTTTGATATAACAGTGAATAATTTATGTGCTTGAAAAATATATCATACAGTGTCGATAGTTGCTTCTGTAAAAGGTCTGTAAAACCGAAGGTTTGAGCTCAAGTTTAATTATTTTCATCCTTTCCTAATAGTATGTCGGATGTTTTTTCATTATTGAAAATATACTTTACATATTTAAATTAATTGTTGTTTTTTACTTCTTTACTATATATTGCATCTCAGTACTTCTACTAATGATGTTTTACTAATTATTCACCGACAAATATTAGAGTATATTTATCAACCTTTTATGTATAAAATCTCATTCCATATAGTCCTACCTAGCAGAACTCATTTAAACGCGAGCTAATGATTGTATGCTTAGTATTCATGTTGATTTGAGATGAGATAGTAACAGTCCTCAAATGATACTTTGGATACATAAATGTCCTCAAATAATAACTTGTATGTAAATATTTCTTTAAAAGTTTTCGTTAAACATTATTCCGAGTTTTCGTTTGCATACCATTTAATGCAGTAATAACTTCATGAGTAAGATTGAATGAAGGATCCTTTAATTAGTTTATGTTTTCCTCATCAATTTCTTAATAATCAAGGTCTAAACTGTATTAAGACCTGTTGTTATGTTCATATCAGAAACTTTGTTTAGAATAATACTTAAATGGCTTTAAACTGCAACGGATGAAGTGATCTTTTCAGTCTAGAATCAAAGCTATTTGAATCTGTACATGTATAATGTTTTTTTGAGTCCTGTCCCCCAAAAGATACAGATGTCCTTGAATAATAAGTTGAACATATAATATTTTTGAGACCAGGTCACAAACCATTCAAATGTCCTCGAAAAATACAAGTATGGCGCGCTTAACTTAATCAATACAATCGTAACAGAGGTAGACCTTGAGCAATTAGTTAGCAATTAAAAGTTTACACATTTTCATAACGAAAACATTGAAATAAATATTTTTGTTAATTGTCAAGGGGTGAGAAATTGAGTGGGGGTTGAAGGGGTAGAGTTACTGAGTTACTGCTCTGGTGCCATTCAATAGCAATTAATTAGCAATAAAATACGCCTTCAAGATCACCCCGATAGATATGGCTATGGTAACTTTAGTCTAAAGTTGGCATAGCCAGTTTCACGGAAAGGGTTGAACGAATGATATAGTAACGAGGGTAGAACTTTAGCAATTAATTAGCAATTAAAACTCTACTGATTTTAACAAAGAAAAACATTGAAATAAATATTTTTGTTAATTGTCAAGGGGTAATAAATTGAGTAGGGAATAAAGGGGTAGTTTCTAAGTATTTGCTCTAGTACTATTTGATAGCAATTAATTAGCAATAAAATACGCACCCAAGACCATACCGATTGCGCCCTTCGTTTCAAAGATATAGATAGGGCTATACTAACTTTAGTCTAAAGATGGCATAGCCACAGTTTCTCGCAAGGGGTTGAAGCAATAAAATCGTAACAAAGGTAGACCTTCAGCAATTAGTTAGCAATTAAAATTATACTCATTTTAACAACGAAAAATATTTAAATACAATTTTTTGTTAATTGTCAGGGGGTGAGAAATTGAGTAGGGGTATTGTTTGGTAATTTGCTCTAGTGTCATTCGATAGCAATTAATTAGCATTAAAATACCGATAAGGACGTTTGTTCCGGATATATTGATATGGCTATGCTAACTTTAGTCTAAATTTTTGCGTAATAAATTAGCAATAAATTCTGGAGTAGGTCCCATTTGGGCGTTAAGAAATGGCTCTGCTAGCTTAACACACATAACACCAAACGTTACTTCCAACTTTGGTCTATAAATATCTCTCTGCCACTTCGTGGGGGTTTTCAACATCATAATTATGAGTATTGTGCTTATTAATATTCTATAATTCGTAAACCTACTCTCATCGTACTACAAGATATGATTTACAAAATTCGAATTTTTATTACTTAAGGAAACTAACTTTCAAGACAAATGAAATGCATTTGTCTTGAAAATTAGTTTCATTACGTTGTGGATCTATTATGTGTTTTTGGTACTTATTATTTCTTAACACTCTCTGTATTGTTTATTGTGACACAGGAAATTCCCTTTCAACAGATCTTACCAATGTACTAGAGTTTTCGTTGACAACTTGTAAAATGTTTCTATCTCCAGTTTTATTTTCAATATTGTATCGCCTTCTATAACACATCTGACTGATGTTAAAAAATTCAAAGTGTGAAAGTTGTTTTTTAGTAAGTAATACATTTTTCTCTGATTAAAATCATAAATATGATTATCAAATTATCGAAACCTGTTAAAAATAGCCGGATTCTCTATTCAAATGAAGAAAAGTTTGACATGCTAGCGCTGTACTTACATTAAATACAAACACCGACATTACCTCAACAAGGTATTTAGAGATGTATTCTGAACGACGACAGCCTCATAAAGCCCACTTCAAAAAAATCCTAGTTAATTTAATTAATCTTGTGAACAATCTAGAAGCCGAAACAATATTGAAAAAGAAAATCGAAACAGAAGTATTTTACGAACTGTCTACGAAAGCCTAATACCTAGGTAAGAACTGTTGAACGGCAATTTCATGTTTCAAAATCAACGGTAAAGAGAGTGATAAAAAAGAATAAGTACCATCCATACAAACCCAAAATAGTTCAAGGATTTAAGGAAACTGATTTTCCAAGACGAATGCGTTTCTATGAGTGGTATATTAGAAAGAGTAATGAATATCTCATTTATGTAAATTATATCTTGTGGTCCTATGAGAGTTGATTTACGAATTGTGAAGGTTGTAATCAGCACAATATCAATATCAATGTGATATGGAAAATCCTCACGAATTGGCAAAGAGATGTGTATAGACTGCATTTGGAAGTAACTTTTGGTGTGGGATCGTTGGTAATTTAATCTAACTTACCTGTAACATAGAATTTCAGATACATTTATAAATAGTATTGCCGGAAATACACTTGTGAAGTTGTACGAAAAACAGTCACCAATTGTCAAAATTGTCCCTATGTAAATGGACGCCAATTTGCATTTCTCTAAATTAATACCTAGTTACGAAGCAGTTAAGAACTTAATTAGATTTTAAACTATTGCATAATGGGGCTATTTTTTATTAATCCTGATGTGTGATATTTTGTTGACACTGAAATCTTTAATGCACTTGTGGTGTTTTACTAGACTGAAAAGTTTACGCTATTTCAAAAATTAAAAAATCTAATATGGAGGCCATAAGAAAAATGGAAAGTTTGCGGAATGACAAAAAACTATTGAGACATGTGTCAAATGCCATCTTATTCGATTAAGAAAATGTATTCAAATAATGTCACATCTTGACAGTGATCAAATTAACCTGTCAGATTTCCCGGCGAAAAACGAAATCCGCTATTTTCGGTTTTTGCCGGCTATCTCCAAAACCAATTGACCGATTGTAAATCTGAAGCCAGGTATTCAATGCACTAGGTTTTCTCTAAAACTTTTCCTATTTAACCTTTGCTGTAGGTATAATAGGAGTCAAGGGCCTTGTATAGAGACACACAAATCCTAGATGTCGGTCTTTACATTTCGCGTCTTCAAATTTAACGAAATGTATCAAATGCATAAAGAAGTATTCGAGAGGACATTAAAGTGTGGGAAGCGCAACTGATGAAGATTCCGTAACCAGAAACCATATATAGTATATATATTGTCTTGCGTACAAAAGAATGACACCTCGAAGAGAGTTTCAATATCTCTGATAGGTGAAGTTAACCTGAAAATTTAATCGCGACATGCTAACCTAGGAATTACAGGTAACAGCAACTACATGGAACGGTTCCAGATTCGGAACCTCTATGTGCTATTTTCCCCGAAAAACTAGATGTTGGTCTTTACATCTCTCGTCTTCAAATCTAAACATATTTAAATCAACCCGTGAAACCAAATGTTAATCCTTCAATTAATAGACCAACAAAATTTCGAAATTACACTAAAAACACTTCAACATTTCCAAGTCAGCCGATAAATGTTCAAATTGTTCAAATTAACAGAAATTTTACGGCATTCTTCCGACTTACACATACAAGTTTACTGAAAATGTTATATACTTATATATTAATATTATGGAGCACCACACATCCCCAAAATAATAATTTATTACATTCAACTAAGAGTACTACTATATTTTTTAGTTACAGAAGTTCATTATACAAGCATTTCAAATTATGTCACTAAAAAGCTTCCTATTTAGGAACAATAATAGCTTTGAAAATTTCTTTAGCTATTCTGCCATATGTTTGAAAAGAAAATTACAGCAAAACCGAGTTTTGGTAGTGGTTCATGCAATTCCTCTATCCAACACAGAATATCCACTAACGTGAATGATACATCATAATATCGTTACTTAACGATTTTACCGTTAGAATTTTTAATCAACATACGAATATAGGTGAAAATTAGCTGTCTACAGGATCATACTTATTCTCAGTTATAAGAAATGGATTGTAAAAATTTAATTATTCTTGTGAAATTAAGAATATCATATATGATTTACACAATCATTCACCAAAATTGAAATATGCTTTTCGTCGTGGGTACCGACAAAACTACTTCCATTCGCTTAATATTGAAAGAGTTTACGTCCTACAAACGAAATGTTTAAGAATATTGAAAAAAAACATATAATATAATTTTACGGAACACCACTTACAATATATGACAATAGTACCGAATTCAGGTCTCAACTCTTAGTAAAATTTTCAAACTTCATAAATATAACATGTTACAGCATCAAACTTCATATATCCCCCTAAACTATTTACACCACCCCAAACGTGGGTAACGTTTAATTGATCAATTGGATAAAATTACCAGGCTAGTGTTATTAAGAAAGTTCCAAATTTTGACACCCAACAATCGAACCAAATTTTAATCAACTTGTTAAGCCAAAGTTTAATTATTCTTTAATGGACTAATAAAATGTCAAAACTACAATAAAAACACTTTAACATTGCTAAATCTGCTGACAAATTGTTCAATTAAGACCTATTTACAGAACTTTCCCAAGAAGAAACTGTTCCGACCTCACATAAAAATAATCTGGAATATTTCATATGTTTGTTAAACTTTACCAAGCTCCACAAAACCCTGAAAATAGTTATCTAAAATATTACGTTTATTTAAGAATACCACCAGATTTTTTATTTGAAGAATTTCTCTAGCCTACATAAAATATAGAAAAACGTTAGTGATACATGCTCAAATTACACGTCTAAGATTTTACAGTTTAAATTATTAATCAATATAAGCCTAGAGCAACATCAGCCATGGGCGAGATTATACTTATTATCAGTTTAAAGAAATGAATTGTAAAAATGTAATTATTCTTGTGAAATTGAACATATCCTATTCGATTTCCACAATCATCCTCAAAAAATAAAATATAAATCCAGATAGGTACCCACCAAAAAAGTTTATTTCCCTTGTATTCAAAGAATTTAGATTCTGTAAACGACATTTTTAAGAATTTCGTAAAACCATTTATTTACTGTACACTATTTGTGAACATATTACCAAATTCAAATCTCAACCCTTAATAATGTTTTCAATCTTTATAGATACATGTGCACTTAAGATAGATAATAGTCAGTTGTTACAGCTTCAAACTTCATATATCCCCACTAAACTGCACCACACTCAATCTTAGGTAACGTTTAATTAATCAATTAATTCAAATTACGAATCCAATGTTTTATAGAAAATCCTGCATTTTAATCAACCGATGAAACATAAGTTTAATTTTATTCTACCTAAATAGACTAACACATTTTCAAAACTACATTACTTCAACATTTCAAAGTCTACCGATAAATGCTCAGTCAAGACCTATTTAGCGATTTTTACAATAATTTCAATTAAGAACACCACTGTATTTTTTATTTGTAGAATTTTGTCAAACAAATATTTCATGTACCACCCTGTTGAATAACAATTATTTGATGCAAAAATGCAACAAATTTCTTTTTTCAACTTTGATATAAATTTCACATAAATAAAACTGCAAAACCGGAAACTCCCATATTGATTATAAAGGTTCAAGTAATTCCTCTACCCAGCGTATGATATTGAATAACGTGAAAGGAACATCCTTATATTGCTAGCAAACGTTTTTATCGTTTAAAGTATTAATCAGCTTCGAAAGTGAGATATTTCTATGAATTAATATACCAACACTTAAAAACGGCCATCAGTGATTCTTACACTCAGCCGAAATAAATGTATTCCAAGAATTTAATTCTTCTTCTGACTACCAACAAGGTATACGTACGCTTTCCAATATCAACCACTGAATCCTTATATATTGAATTAATTTAAGTTTAATACATTTTTTAACAGTTGGGAAAATCTATAAATTTACAGTATACCACCGATAAAATGTGTCAATAATACCCAATCCACATCTGAACCATTAGCCGAGTATCAAACTCCGTAAGAATAATAATTATTATTAAATGTGCAACTGAGACCGTTAAGTCATGTCTTAAAACTCCAAACTTCATATATCGCCACTAAATAATTTCTCTGCTTTAGTCTTACGTGTTTATTTAATCGAAAACACAAATGAAATTATACTATATATATATATATCCTTGGATCATTTAACGATAATATCTTAAATAAATATGTCACTACCAAGAACTATACAAAAACAATATAAAAACTTCAAAGCATAAGCGACTACTATTACGTTGTTTCTATGTATAACAAATGTCTGCTGGATGGCTTATTTCACGTTTTCAAACACATGCAATGTAAAAAAATGACTGTCCTAAACTATGCTTTAGACACAAATCCGATATATAAACTCATTTATATATAAACCTTTCAACATAATTTGGGGACAGTTTATATATCGCAATATACCCAAAATGTGTACCATAACACCATCTATTGGATACTATAGAAATTCACTTTGGGCTCAAAATATGCTGTAGATATAAATTTCAAAATGTCCCCAAAGCGTGCCTTTTACACAAACATAGTTTGGGACCAGTCCTCAAAGCATGCAGATGTCCCCAATGTATGCCTTGCCTAAAAAAAGTGTCTCCATAGTATGCGTCCTGCATATATATATATATATATATATATATATATATATATATTTGTTTTTAAGTTTTCGCGGGCACTAAATGTTTTAGGTGGTTTCCGGGAATTCATCCGCGTAGATGATAACTGATCCCTGCCGGGATCGATGGTAAAATGACGACGTTTCGGCAGAGTCACATCTGCCCACTTCAGGTCGGTTCGCATAATTCTCGTAGCCTTCTGCTTTCGCTCTAGTTACTCGAATACTAAGATTTTCTGAAGCGAGCGCGCTGTTATATAGTCGCGGCTCGGCGCCTATCGGTTGACACCGTGAACGGCTGCGTGTGATTGGCCCTTGGCGCTCAGTGGGCACGGCTCCATCCTGCTGATTTGTTATTTCCGGTTGAGTTGCTATTGGACGGGTACGGGCCGGTACGGTGTTTAATAGGATTTTCCAACAATTCCATAAGTTCTGAATTTCATTGCGTGCGTTTAGATTGTGAGGTCTCTTCGCTATTTCAATTGCCTCTCTTACGAGTCTTGATTTCGGGTGTTCTATATTTGCCAGCACTCTGGTGTTCTCAAAGTCTATTCAGTGTGACATCGTGGTGGCGTGTTCCGCAATGGATGTTGTTTTTTCCTGCTTCCTTACAGCGTTCTGGTGTTCATCACGTCTAGCTTGAATTCTCCTATTAGTTTGCCCCACATAGGTTTTATGACAGTCTGCACATGGAATCTCGTACACTCCCTGTTGTTCTAAAGGGATCCTCGTCTTCGGAGTCCTCAACACCGTGCTTATTTTTCTGTCTGTATTGAAAATAGTATCGATATTGTGTCTCCGTAGAATTCTTGCAATACTGTCCGTGGTCCCCTTGACATATGGTAAATAAGCCTTGGTTATTGGTATCTCATGCTCCTCGTCTGTTTGTCTCGGTTTTGACTTTAGGGCTCTTTGTATATTTCGGTCTGTAAATCCGTTTTGTCTCAGAGCTGTTTTTAAACTGTCCATTTCCTGTTTGATGTTATCCTGGTCAGATAGCCTTTGTGGTCTGGTTACTAAAGTCTTGATGACGGCTTGTAGTTGGGCTGGGTGGTGATGAGAATTAGCATGAAGGTATCTGTTGGTGTGAGTTGCTTTCCTATATACTGTATGGCCAAGGGTTCCATCTTGCTTCCTATTTATGAGAACATCAAGGAATGGCAGTTGATTGTTGGCTTCAATCTCCATGGTAAATTTTATTTTGTGATGGATGCCATTAAGGTGATCTAAAAAAGTATTGAGGTGTTCCCTCCCATGAGGCCAAATCACAAATGTATCATCCACATATCGCAACCACAAACTGCGTTTAAGAGTTGTTGTTCTTAGTGCCATAGGCTTATTTACCATATGTCAAGGGGACCACAAACAGTATTCCAAGAATTCTACGGAGACACAATATCGATACTATTTTCAATACAGACAGAAAAATAAGAACGGTGTTGAGGACTCCGAAGACGAGGATCCCTTTAGAACAACAGGGAGTGTACGAGATTCCATGTGGAGACTGTCATAAAACCTATGTGGGGCAAACTAATAGAAGAATTCAAGCTAGACGTGATGAACACCAGAACGCTGTAAGGAAGCAGGAAAAAAACAACATCCATTGCGGAACACGCCACCACGATGTCACACCGAATAGACTTTGAGAACACCAGAGTGCTGGCAAATATAGAACAATCGAAATCAAGACTCGTAAGAGAGGCAATTGAAATCGCGAAGAGACCTCACAGTCTAAACGCACGCAATGAAATTCAGAACTTATCGAATTGTTGGAAAATCCTATTAAACACCGTACCGGCCCGTACCCGTCCAATAACAACTCAACCGGAAATAACAAATCAGCAGGATGGAGCCGTGCCCACTGAGCGCCAAGGGCCAATCACAGGCAGCCGTTCACGGTGTCAACCGATAGGCGCCGAGCCGCGACTATATAACAGCGCGCTCGCTTCAGAAAATCTTAGTATTCGAGTAACTAGAAGCGAAAGCAGAAGGCTACGAGAATTATGCGAACCGACCTGAAGAGGGCAGATGTGACTCTGCCGAAACGTCGTCATTTTACCATCGATCCCGGCAGGGATCAGTTATCAACTACGCGGATGAATTCCCGGAAACCACCTAAAACATTTAGTGCCCGCGAAAACGTAAAAACAAATATAGTGAATCTCTACGGGGAGAATACTTTTCATTTGTGTAAAACATTTGAGAAACTACGCGCGAAAAGAAGCAAACTTTTGTACGATCTACATTTTTTACAACGATGCCGCGATGAAGGAGTTATTCCGAAAAACATGACGGTAAAGTTCTGGAAGAACAACAGAAAAACACAGAATATCTTATGGAAAGCTAGTTGTGCCCTACTTAGGGAAGCCATACGTGATGTCAGAAGAGATTTGGATGTTCTTAATACTAAACTCCTAGATATCCACCTACAGGTAAGCAATACACTCCACCCGATAATATGGGATAAATTTGATGAGATTAGCGAATTTAGGGCCGAAACCAATGCAGAGTTAACAACAATGCAACAACAGGCAAAATTTAACAAATTGAAGCCCAAAAACAAATTTGTCTCGGAAAATAACGGTCACAGTCTAACCTCACGGCAATTGGAAACGAATAAAACCGTTTATAACTTATCTTCGGTCCAATTGAACACTTCCTCGATTGGCGTGTTGGCTAAGGGATTCAATTACGCTATTGCTCACTCTCACATACCAACAGAGACCATAATATGTGGCGTGGAAACAGCAGTTTCAAAATTAGATGCGAACACCGCTGAAATAATTAGACAAGATGTATCACATGTTCTAAGAAAATCTAAACCACCCAAAAGGAACCTATCTATAGAAGAAAATGAGGCCTTGAAACAACTGCGCCTCAACAAGGACATTGTCATTCTACCTGCTGATAAAGGAAATGCGACTGTAATTTTAGATACAGCGGATTATTCAAACAAAATTCAAATATTGCTACAAGATCCAGCATATAAACAAATTACTACTGACCCAACAACTTATCTAGAGAAAACAACCAAGGCCAAAATCCAAGCAAGTAGGATCGACAAAAATCTCCAACTGCAACTCATTCCGCGTGAAAAGTCATCGAGATGTCCGAAATTCTATGGGTTGCCAAAAGTACATAAAGAAGGTGCACCTTTGAGGCCAATAGTAAGCTCAATTGGATCCCCAACACAACACCTAGCCAAATCCTAGCCCAACAACTTCAACCGTTTGCAGAGGGGGCAGACTCATATGTAAAAAATTCGACACATTTCATCGAAATTCTTAGAAAAACGGTCTTACAACCAGAGTGTCTTCTTGTAAGTTTTGACGTAGTGTCCCTTTTCACCAACATCCCTATCGATGAAGCCTTGGATATCATAATAGAAAAATACAAACCACCTCAACACCTTGTAGACTTAACACGGCACTGTCTGATGAACACCTATTTTGTTTACGAGAACCAACGATACAAACAAGTGGAAGGATCTCCAATGGGATCGCCACTCTCACCAGTTATAGCGAACCTTTTTATGGAGAACTTTGAGGAGTTGGCACTAAGAACAACAACTCTTAAACCCAGTTTGTGGTTGCGATATGTGGATGATACATTGGCCTCATGGGAGAGAACACCTCAATACTTTTTTAGATCACCTTAATGGCATCCATCACAAAATAAAATTTACCATGGGGTTTGAAGCCAACAATCAACTGCCATTCCTTGATGTTCTCATAAATAACAAATCAGCAGGATGGAGCCGTGCCCACTGAGCGCCAAGGGCCAATCACACGCAGCCGTTCACGGTGTCAACCGATAGGCGCCGAGCCGCGACTATATAGCAGCGCGCTCGCTTCAGAAAATTTTAGTATTCGAGTAACTAGAAGCGAAAGCAGAAGGCTACGAGAATTATGCGAACCGACCTGAAGAGGGCAGATGTGACTCTGCCGAAACGTCGTCATTTTACCATCGATCCCGGCAGGGATCAGTTATCAACTACGCGGATGAATTCCCGGAAACCACCTAAAACATATATATATATATATATATATATATATATATATATATATATTGTAATGGATTTAAACAGACAAGAGATAATACAAAAGTTTAGTAATTTGAATGAGTATGATTGGGGATATGTAAATAAAATTCATACATATCTAATAAAAAAGGAATATAAACTATGTAAAAAGAATGTTTCAAAAGCAAATTGTTGAAAGGATAAAAAGTGGCATATAAAGTTAGATAATCTATCATGCAGATTGTAATAGAATTTGGATACTTACATAAAAAAAATCTAGGTAGGGAGTCACATTTAGGTCAAACAGCAAAAAGGTTAAATTCACTTATGAAAATCACAGTATAGTTGGTAAAACAAGTATAGATCACATATTAGGCAATGACAACACTGAATATAACACATTTTAGATCAAAATTAAGTTTTAAATACATAAATTTGTTAAAAACTTAGAGAATTGAAATGTCAGAATTGTAAAAACCGTTAAAAATTTGAAGGAATGATGGAACAGTAAAGAGATTTATACCGTTAGAAAGAGCTTAGAGCATAGTTTATGAAAATTCAATAGTTCAAAAGATATTAAGTCTTAATTTCAGTAAAAACCAATTTTTTTAAAGTACCTGTTAAATGACTGGTGACCAACAGGTTACAAGTGTCAAATCAAAATTATTGAAAACATGAATTAAGTGATTTAGATAAAATTTATGAGAGTAAACGGTATTGAAATTCAAATTAAAATTTGTTTAGAATTTTGCATATGATTTAGAAGGAACACATTTGGAAAGTAATAAAATAAATAAAAACGGAAATGGAAATAGCAGGTGGCAAAATATATTACATAAATAGAAAATCTGACATTGAAAGGTCCTCTTTGTTTCCCGATCGTCGACCAGAGCAGTTAAAAATTTCGTTCCTGTAAAATTACGTTTCCATGACAACCAGATAAATGATCTGTGATATCATTGAAATAAGTGTTCCATGTCAGTTCTGACAAGAAATTAAGTTTGAAGTTAAAATTTTTGAAGTTTTGGATCAACAATTTGAAATTAAAAAAAATATTCCATAAAAGGAATTATTTGAAATCCATTGGATGGAGAGATAAAATCAATTTTTGTTGGAAGAATAGAAGTATTGGTACAGCAGTAAACAAACCAATTAAGCAGCAGAATTTAGTTTATAAAAAAAAAACAGAAATCAGGAAGTAGTATTCCAAAACCAAAAGTTAGGAAAAGGGAATTCAAGCCAGGCAACTGTGAGTTTTTGAAACATTATTTAATAAACAGATTATTGAAATCTAAAATCAATCAGTGATAGAAATAAAGGTTTTTAAAATTTAGTATAATGAATATTTGTGTTTAGAGGATTGAAATATTTTTCTAACAAATTGATAGAAATTTAATAATATTTAAGTACCCAGGAAATTTATTTTGTTGTAAAGGCAATATTATATCAGAATTGTATTGTGGACAATTATAAATAGTAACTTAAATTGAAAATTTATTTATTAGCAATTGAAAAATCATAAATTTGAGAAAGATTAATATAAATGGCGCCCAACTAATGTGGCACGAGAAACACATTGGTAGGTAGTTTACAATTTCATATCATTCAATTATGAATGGCAAACAACTAAAGGGGCTCAAAAATTAGTGGGTCCTATAGAAAAATTAAATATAATAATTGTCAGATTTAAATAAAAAAATAAAGAAAGAACAAAATAAATTTCCTGATAAAGTAAATTGTGCGATAATTTGGTTAAATAGATAAGATAAAAAGGTAAGAATATTTGAAATTATAAAAAAATAAGTGATTTTTGCAATTTCGGAAAAACTTGGTGGGGTATTTATAAAAGTATATAGAATCAAGAAACAATATAATTCAAAAATAAAACAATAATAATAAATTTAAATCATATATAATAATAAATAAAGAAATTGTGTTAAAAATAATTTATTAAAATGGTAAAAACTAGAGCTGCAAAATCAGTGGATAATCCAGAAGAACATATGTCTGAAGAAATGGAGCAGGATATGCAGGGAACAGAAGATATACAAGAAGGAAGTGGAAGTGAAGAGCAAATTGAAGAACAAAATATCCAAATCATTTCAGAGCATGTGGTAGTAGAAGGACAACCAGAAGAATTAAGATTTGAGGAAAATATAAGTACTGGATTGGATGGTAATATACAATTGATGGAAATGATGAAGAGAATGATGCAGGATTTCAATTCAAATTTAAAACAAGAAATAGGAAATGTAAATTCTAATATGGCAGATTTAAAACAATATTTAAAACAAGATAATCAAGATTTAATTTCAAGGATGGAGAAAAGTTTAAAACGAGAAATAGGAGAATTAAATTCTAATATGGCAGAATTAATTTCAAAAATGGATAAGTTCAGTTCAGATATAAGTTCAAGAATGGATGAAAATCAAATATTAAGACAAGAAAAGGATTCAAAGTCGGACAAGACTCAAGAAAAATATGAAAATACCACATTACTAGAAGAACAACACAAACAAGTCATAGGGACAAGTCAAGAAGAAAGAGCAAAAGTTGGGGAAAAAGTCAAAATTCAAAGTAACCAAGCAGAAGCAGGAACACAAATGGAAAATGAAGAGGTTATACCAGAAAATAGTACAAAAGTGAAATTATATGAAAAGTTGAAGTTAATAGAAAAATATTTAAATTATGGAAGTGAAAATGAAATGAAGATGGATATACAGTGGGGAAAAATAGGATTTTTGGTAATGATCATGAGTAAAAAGAATTATCAGACAGAGTGCATGAAACCAAGCATCAATAATAAGAAGTATGAGCAAGAATATATCAAGATGAGCATGTATATGGAAAAATGTGGAAAGTTTTGTGGGGAAACTCATCAGAACACAGTTTATTACTGGGGAATAAACCCAAAAGAAAACTGAAAAACCAGAAAAAAGATATAAAATATCAATATAGATCAGGAAGGATGGATGGAAGACCAACATTAGCACAGGAACATGGAAATGAAAATTAATAAAAGATCAAGATAAAAAAATAATAAGCAAATTGAAGATAAGTAAAGGTTCTTCATAGGGAAGTATCATCATAATCAGACCGTATATGGTAAAAACAAAAGATGGAGTAAACAGTTATGAGTTAGTGGACATCAAGACACAGAAGATCAAAGGAATATACAACATTGATAGTATTTTCAAATATTATATATAAAATAAAGTAATTAAAATCCATATTGTACAAAATATAAATAGAAAATAACAATAATTAATTAAAAGAAGTGAAGTGAAGAAATTTAGAAATATATGTTCAGAGTAAAATAATTAAGATAAATAAGAATGTAGATGATGGATATGTAAGATGGTAGATGGTGAATGATTTGTGTGGAGACAGTAGGTAAAAAGAAACAAGATGATAACAAGTATTTCAAAATATGATGAATTATAAATGAATAAATGATATAAATGCGGTTAAAATAAAAGAATTATAAGAAGGTATGAAATAATGATGAAATAAGAAGGTACTAAGGTACAGATAAAGAGTATAAATAAATAAATAATGTAGTGAAAATGCGGTAATATATGAAGAAATATAAATTATCCTGTAGGCAAGAATTATAAAATAGTAAGATAAAAAATGGAGATGGAATGGAAGCAAATAAGTTAAAGAAAAGGGAAAATGAGAGTGTTGAGTAAAACTACAGAGAAAAGAAGAAACTTATGAACTAAAAGCATAATGCAAATATAACAACTTTAATTTAAAATTAAACAAGGACAATATGGAAAAATATTATAATAATATCAATGAATACAAGTCAGAATATTTTTAAAATTAATAACATGTTTGTAGAAATCTTATAATCTTCAATGATGAGATAATAGGGAAGAACCAAATGAAGTCTTGATATCACTAGAGGGAAGAAATAAAAATTGTATTAATAATTTGATTTAAAATAAAAGAATTGGTTAAAAAATAATAATAATAAAATGGGAACGATACATGATAATTGAAAAGTTACTAAGAATGTTGATTCCACAAATGAAAATTTTGGACAGCATATCTTGGATAAGTTTGTAAATAATATACTAGTAGTTGTAGATTTGTTGATCGTTCATCAGTTGATGTATTTATATAATTTATTGAGTTTTCTTGTTAATTTGTTAATCGTTCATGTTTAATTTGTTCATAGTATTGTTTGTTATATGATATTCTTGATAGCTAAAAACTTAAATAAAAAAAAAATTAATAAATATAAAAGGTTAAAAAAATATATGGATATTAAGAAAGTATTGGAAAATTTCAGCAAAATAAATTCTTAAAGTTAAAACTAAAAGAATTTATTCTGTAAAATTTTGGGGAAATTTGTAATGGATTTAAACAGACAAGAGATAATACAAAAGTTTAGTAATTTGAATAAGTAAATGATTGGGGAAATGTAAATAAAATTCATACATATCTAATAAAAAAAGGAATTGCAGAAATCATAACTGATAAAGTTAACCTAAAAATATAAACTATGTAAAAAGAATGTTTCAAAAGCAAATTGTTGAAAGGATAAAAGTGGCATATAAAGTTAGATAATCTATCATGCAGATTGTAATAGAATTTGGATACGTACATAAAAAAAATCTAGGCAGGGAGTCACATTTAGGTCAAACAGCAAAAAGGTTAAATTCACTTATGAAAATCACAGTATAGTTTGTAAAACAAGTATAGATCACATATTAGGCAATGACAACACTGAATATAACACATTTTAGATCAAAATTAAGTTTTAAATACATAAATTTGTTAAAAACTTAGAGAATTGAAATGTCAGAATTGTAAAAACCGTTAAAAATTTGAAGGAATGATGGAACAGTAAAGAGATTTATACCGTTAGAAAGAGCTTAGAGCATAGTTTATGAAAATTCAATAGTTCAAAAGATATTAAGTCTTAATTTCAGTAAAAACCATTTTTTTTAAGTACCTGTTAAATGACCAACAGGTTACAAGTGTCAAATCAAAATTTTTGAAAACATGAATTAAGTGATTTAGATAAAATTTATGAGAGTAAACGGTATTGAAATTCAAATTAAAATTTGTTTAGAATTTTGCATATGATTTAGAAGGAACACATTTGGAAAGTAATAAAATCAATAAAAACGGAAATGGAAATAGCAGGTGGCAAAATATATTACATAAATAGAAAATCTGACATTGAAAGGTCCTCTTTGTTTCCCGATCGTCGACCAGAGCCTTAGAGCATTTACTTTCTAGAGATAGCCTGCAGTGCACAAATGTCGTGGTAAGACTAAGGAGAGAGAGGGCAATAGACAGGGCAAGAGGCTATTTCACTCGGTTGGGAGCTGCTTCCAATAAAGCATGTTGTTCATTGGCTGCGTGCACCGACCATCCACCCACCAAGTGAAATAGCCTCTTACTGTCTCTATTGCCCTCTCTTTCTAGCGTTGCCACGATTTTATGCTTGACAGGCTATATCTAGATGGTAAATGATCTAAGACCAGAGCAGTTAAAAATTTCGTTCCTGTAAAATTACGTTTCCATGACAACCAGATAAATGATCTGTGATATCATTGAAATAAGTGTTCCATGTCAGTTCTGACAAGAAATTAAGTTGAAAGTTAAAATTATTGAAGTTTTTGGATCAACAATTTGAAATTAAAAAAAAAAAATATTCCATAAAAGGAATTATTTGAAATCCATTGGATGGAGAGATAAAATCAATTTTTGTTGGAAGAATAGAAGTATTGGTACAGCAGTAAACAAATCAATTAAGCAGCAGAATTTAGTTTATAAAAAAACAGAAATCAGGAAGTAGTATTCCAAAACCAAAAGTAAGGAAAAGGGAATTCAAGCCAGGCAACTGTGAGTTTTTGAAACATTATTTAATAAACAGATTATTGAAATCTAAAATCAATCAGTGATAGAAATAAAGGTTTTTAAAATTTAGTATAATGAATATTTGTGTTTAGAGGATTGAAATATTTTTGTAACATATTGATAGAAATTTAATAATATTTAAGTACCCAGGAAATTTATTTTGTTGTAAAGGCAATATTATATCAGAATTGTATTGTGGACAATCATTATAAATAAATTGTAATTTGATTGAGAATTTGAAAATTATTTATTAGTCATTTAAAAATATTAAAAAGAAAAATAAAGTGAAAAATATAATTTCAAAATTTTAAAAAGTGGTAGTGTAACGAAGAAGAAAGAGAGACTTATAAGATAAGTATAGAATTCATTTATTTATTTAATATCAAGAACTTGAACCCAAGCGAAAAAGACCCTGAGGTAATAAAAAAATTACAAATTATTATAGAATTTGAAAAATTTATAATTTAACAATCAAATATTATATATATATATATATATATATATATATATATATATATATATATATATATATATATTGTCGTTGAGTTTCTGAATTCTTTAGTCAATTTAAATTGCAAAACGCAAACTACCATGAAATTAGAATATCTATTGAACAATCTTGTTTCGCTTTTGCATGAGTGTTGTTAAAATTATATTCGAAAATTTTTAGTCGTATCGTTTTATCAATTAAAATACAAAAACAAGGTGAAAAATAAAAGCAGAAATAAAATCTTGAGCTATTTTATTCAAATTTCAAGTATAATATTTGTAGAATGTAGTTTAAGAAATTCTCAATTTAAATTGCAATTAATTCTATATTTGAAAATTAAAATTTAATTTTTGTATCAATTTGCAACTTTTATTATTTCCTAAAATAATTCTAAAAGATTATCTGCAGTTTGAAATTCAAAATTATCGGTTAACAGATATTTTTAAGGTTTTAAAATTGTTAGAACTATTTAGTTTGGACAACACGTTTTTTTTCTTGACTGTGAGATTATTCAACTTTAAAGTTTTTATTCATTTATTTTTATCAAATTAAAATGCAGAATCACAAAAAAATAAATACTAATCTTGGTTATTCTTTGTATCGCAAGATTATAGAATTTAATTTGTCAATTATGCACGCTTCTTAAATTAAATTGCAAATAGTCTGATATTTTTAAATAAAAACTCGAATTTAACATTTGCTCCGAAATCTTTATTATTTCTGAGAATTAGTTTTGGAAGATTACTCGTGATTTAAATATTTGCTTTTAAAGTTTGAAAACTAGCTTGGACTACACGATTTTGTTTTTAGTATTAAATTATCCAGTATTATAAGTTTTTACTGGTTTGTTTTTATAAATTAAAATGCAGGATTACGGTAAAAAATAAAACCACATTGAAGTAAAACTAAAGTTTATTGTAAATTCTAATTATTGTATCTCATTAAATAACGCCAGCTAGTTGACGTATTAAAAAAAGACTCGATTTCAACAATAATTATCTATGAGGCCAAGTTGAAATTGAATTGAAATCGGTTTCTATGCTGCGCTCGGTTTCTAAATCTTAGTTTTAATGAATTCTAAGTTTTAAATATTGTCAAATGTTTTTATATCCAATTGAAAATTTCTTTAAGAAAAAAATTATTATACTTAAACAGACCAAACTTCTCATGTATTAAATTTTATTTGCATTCATCAATTATTAAATTCATATCTATCAGAATTCAGATTAAAAATTTCAAATTGTAAATTATTTGGCCAGATATTTCAAAACAAAATATTGAACACGACTTTAAAAAATATACATGAAGCAAACTTGGCATAGCCGACCTATAAAATTGAAATAGGTTTCGCAATATTTTTGTTGTCGTGCTATTAGAGTCGAATGCGTTTCGTTTATTCGAATTGCAAAACTTTGAGCACAATAAAAATACAAACACGCATTGTTGTGTGATTCGCAAATTGGGTTTTCGTAATTTACAAAGTACGTTGTAGATAGAAAGCGTGAACTAATGAAACTTAACAAACATAAGCTTAAATATTTAGTTAAATCACAATTAGAATTTTGAATCGAGATATTTTAAAAATTTTGCGTTTCGACAATTCGAATTATAAATCTTTTAGGAATAAAATATTGAACGTGGTGCTCGTTTAAAAATTTTTTCATTGTTCAAATGTTTATACAAACAACTTCTGAAAAAATTGATTCATAAATATTTTTTTAAATCGTTGAAATTATTGAACCTAGTCTTCGCGGTTTCATTTTCAATCTTAGTTTTTTAGTTTTACAAATATAAATTACAAAATTTACAGCACGGTAGAAATAAAAACCGGAGCAGAAATAAAATATATTGGAAATTATATTATAATATATATATATATTTATATTATAATAGACGAACTTCGCATCATCCTCTATAACTTACGTTCAAATGAATATCGAAGTTCGGATAGAGGAGTCGTTTGAGGTTAGGTTCAAAACGTTACAATTGTTTTAATGAACAAATATGCAAGTAATAACGATTGAATCGTGAGATGATTGTAATTACATTGATTATAAAATTCATTTAAAATAAACAGTGATTAAGTTACAATTGTAAATGAAAAAAATAAAACATTTATTATTGTTAAACTATTTTATTTTTAATAATAAAAAATATGGAATTTAACAGTGATTATTAATCTTTTAATGGATTAATATCTAAAATTGCTTGTCTTATCACAATTTTCTTTTCATGATATTTAATGGAAGGGGAAGCAAGTAAGTACTTTCACACATGAAATTAGTAGATATTGAACGCGTGGTATTAAAATCAATATATAAACAAATATTCTATCGCGTGCGACTCACTTCTTATCCATAAATGTATATTTAAAGAAGAAATGTGGAAAGTGATAGAGAGTTCGTGAATTATATAAAATATCAATTAACTCTCAATATTTGATTTAATTTTCTTTATTGTGTTTATTCACATTGAGTTGTTTGTCTTCTGCAAAATGCTTAACTGCTCTATTAATATTTGCAACATACACATTGAAAAAAATATACAAGTTGGTAATTTTTTTCGAATAAATCTTTTTCATATTTTCAATTCTTTTTTACAATTTTCGACATGCTCTCCTTTAAATTTTTTACATATAGAACAATTTTCCTTGCTAGAATGTTCAATAAGACCAAAGATTGCCCGCTTTGTATGGCAGTATGTAATATATCTTTTTTGTAATTCCCACTCCCACTACCATATTTTACAATCTATCCAAGTTTATATAAACGAAAACGTTTCCGAATGTTGGATCGCAATTGAAAGTCCGAGATTAAATTATATATTTAAAATTTCCAAAAGATTTACAATAACATTTTGCAGGTTGGATTGTTAAATCATGTTTGCAAATTATTCTAGGTAAAATTTCACGAATAAATATTTTAGTTTTTAATTATATATGTGGCAAATAAGAAAAAAATGTGCAAAACAAATTCAACAGCCGTTTTTAAATTTTTAATATCTAAATTTACAAGTAAGAATCAACATTTTTTGATTTTTAATATATTACAAACAATATCATAATAAATTGGAAAGTTGGTACTTAATGTTACATCATCAAATACGCCCCCGTGTTGCCAATCTAAACATTTTTCATATTTTAAATTGTTAATTATACAATCATATAATCTTGTTGATTTGTTTATAAAATTATTTTTCATTTCTTCTATTTATTTTTTACAATTTTCAAAATGTTGACCCGTTAAATTATTACAGAGTAAACAATCAACATCAGTGGCATGTTCAATAAGGCAATATTTTTCCAATAATTTTTTTCTTTGTAAATTAAATGAATCACAATTGTTTTCCACAGTCATTATAAAATTGGCGATTTCTTTGACATCGTGAACCAACGAGCCACATGTTAAAAATTCTTTCAAAACAATTAATGGTTCGTTAGAAAGTAGGCCATGGTTTAAAGGTATATATCCATATATATCCCGTTTGTTAAAATCTGCTCCATATTGGAAAAATAGCCTAATAATTTCTAAAGAATTTTTTTTACGAAAGTCGCAATAAGGATCGATAACGTGGGGTAATGGTGTCATATGTTTTCTATCAAGTCGGTGTCAGCACCTCTTTTCAATAACGTCCCCACGAGTTCGGTATTTCTATTCGCCGTTGCGCAATGCAGTGCCGTCTCGGCATTTCTATTTCCCAAAGAAACCGATGCACTGTGAGATAGCAATGCGTTAACAATTTTAGTACAATCGCGTATAGTTGCCATTTGTAAAGGCGTTCCTCCTAAATTGTCTAAATGGTCAACATTGGCTCCAGATTGTATTAAGAAATTTACAATTTTTAAACATTTTTTTTCTGCACAGCCCAGCATAAGGGCGTTTCTCCAAACATATTTGGATAATTTACGTTAAATCCTTGTTGAATTAGCAAATTTGAAATACTTTTTATTTCGTACTGCATAATGTAAAACAGTGTCACGTGTACTTGTAATGGAATAAATTGAAGCTCCGTGTCTCAGTAGTTCTTCAATTATTTGAAATTTTTTTCCATAATTCAAGGCGGGTATGAGCGGTGTATCTCCTATATGTCTGTAATTCACTAAAAAACTATTTTTTTATTCATTCCCGAATTAATTCCGAAGAACTACGAGTATCTTCTATGACCGCGTGTAATAATTCATTCCGGTTTTTACTCATTTTCGAATTATTTGATTCACAGTAAAGTAATAATGTTCCGCGGTGCAAGTTCTAACCATTTGCTGCAGGGAGTATCCATTTAAAATAGGTGCTCAATATTTTAACAGTTTGGAATTTTTAAAGGGTGGGGGGCCTTTTATTATGATTAAGCATTAAACATGGTTTATAATTTTAATAAATACACACTGAGATATTCCCAACTTTTCTGTATTCACACGATTCATTCAAGCAAATATTTTTTTACTTAGCTATTACCCCCCATTCAACTAATAAAAGCTGATATTTTTAATCCAAATTTATTATAAAACAAAAATAGTTTGCAATTCAACAATGAATAACTGCGACTAAAAACAAGTATCGCATATTCACAAAAGTATTTAAAATAGATGTTTTCATATAGTAGATGTCATTTTAATCCACCCATTAAAAGCTAATATAATTAAAAAAGATGAATAACAGAAAATCAAAATATTTCCAAAACCGTCAGCTATATCGTGCTGTGAAATTGAAAAAAAAATCGAATAATTGAACAACTTTTAACACACGGGGCCTCTATTTATACATTCACATTCAATAAAATCAATATCCTGCATTTGGCCATACAAAACAAAAAACATTAAATTTGTGGAAAGATTGATTAAGCAAGGAATTAATGTAAATAGTAAAACTTTAAATGGTGCAACACGGAGCTAATGTAGACGAAGTAAACTCTCGGTTTGAAACACCATTACTTACCGCAATCAGAAACAATCGTTTGAAAAATGTCAAAACATTGATACAAAATGGTGCATCTGTTTCTTCAAAACATATTATAGCTATTCAATACGGACACCTTGATATTTTTGAAATGTTATTAAAATGTGATGCCGATGGTAAACCGAGTGTATCTATGTTGTGGTCATTGGTTATATCATATGCATCTGAAACTCGAAATGTTCATAAAATAGAAATAATAAGTGAAACTTGTATTAAAATGATTAAATTGTTATGTAAATTTGGAAACTCTGTAAACGACAAATATCTAGCCGGTACACCCTTGCTAATTTCAGTAATAGGAGATGTTCCTATAGCAGTAATCGAAGAACTTTTAAAGCAGTGTGCTAATGTTAATGCATTAAGTTTTAAAAAGCTTACGATATTAGAGTCAGCGTTAATGTGAACTGCTAACAGTAAAATTATAAATTTACTTTTAAAATACGAAGCATCGATTCACAATTCATACTTTTTTAATTTATTATCATTATACTCCTTAAGAAATTTAAAATATAAGGACGATTCACAAAAAGTAAGAAAGTTATTACAAAAATATTGCCTCATTGAAGACTGTAACCGCTAAGACTGTTGGATATGTGCTGCATTAGATGGCGATTATGCCGAAGAATGTAAAAAGGAATTAAATCAAATATAACAAGAATTTGTAAATGATACAACAACATTATATGATTGTATAGTTAAAAATTTAAAATATCACAAATATTTTGATTGGAAACGACACGATATACTTGCCGATGAAGAACTTTACTCGAAATACCCAAATTATGGAGACATTATTCGTAGTAAATGTAAAACTAAAAATTATTTACTGCAAAAATTCAGAAACATTAATTGCACTATAGTTTGTAATAATAAACAAATGCAATGCATTATATTAAACTCAGATTGTATACGACACGTTGCTGAATATTTATCAATATTAGAATTTAAAAATTTTGCTACAGCTTGCATGTAACACAAAGAGTATATTTAAATGTAAATAAAATATACAATTTCTTTATTATTTTTTGTCAATTCCAGTTCCTTTATCAACAGAAAAATGATGAAACTTATTGAAAAATTGTTTTACAATTTATTTCAAATCAAAAACATTTGCATCATTACAAATGTTATTTTATCTATCAAATTTTATTTGTCCTTCAGTGATCACAAAATTTATATTGAAGTTTCCTCAGGAGCCACTTTTCTAGAATCTCCAAGTTTTAAAACTCAATATGTTACTCATATATGACCGACAAGGCCCCATTGAAAAAAATCAGCATATTATATGACTGACGTGTTAAATAACTTATTAAAAGATGTAAAATTACAACAGTATGCCAAACGTAATCTAGATGTAAATTTACAAGTATTAATCAATTTGGAAAAACGATGAATTATAATCACCAAAAAAAATTCCTTATATAAAGAATCATGTATTCAGAGTTCTCAGTTAAATTTGTATTGTTGAATAACAATTGTTAGAATAAATATTCTTCAAGTATGTGTGAAAGTGGCTTTACTGGCTGAAAGGGTAATGTGTTTGTTAGAGGATAACGTTTCTACATTCGACAACGCGTCGAGCTCAGATGAAAGTGACATGGAAACCGATGAAGAATATTTTCGAAATGATGGAGATTTAATTCCCCAAATTGAAGAAACACTCACTCTGTATCACGATACGTGTCAAGGAATTCGTATGATTGAAATTTTTCATTAATACAAATGAATCTCTTAATTCAACAAGTCCTAACTTTATACGAGAAGTTACTTGTTGCATTTAATGGAAAGGACCATTAAAAAACAACCCCAACGATAGTATCAACGTCTGTATTTATACACTGTACATTGTAGAATCTCTTATATTCTAATTATTAATAGTTAACCAACATTTCAACGTCTGTAATTATTAGGACTAGTTTTCACAACACGGTTTTTTATTTGGACCGTATAAAAATAAAATGAACTGAAAATTTTAATTATTATAATTTTATTGAAAGTAGTAGATGATATATGAGAGTTTTAGCTCACTTGGGTCAGTGGGAAAATATATCGGGTTTGTTAAGTGCCTGTTGAAAAGTTGTATGAGTTTCATTAATTTGGTTGCAGTGTTAAGGAGAAAAATGCAAAGACTTTAATTTCGATTGAATAAAACTTAATAATGTGTGAAATTTCCATTGACAGTTAACCGCATTCGCGGTAGTGGTAGTGAACAACATACATTTGAACGCAAACACGTATCACCGCAGTATCTCCTGAAATGAGTAAGATGTCTTACAGTGACCTTATCTCAAACAACCATCGCTTTAATTTTACTAACATAAAAACTACCAAGAGAATTTCACCCAACTACTTAGTAGCCCACTACAAATTTGCAAATTTTCTGAAAATAGTATTTACTGCTGAGAAAGTAGTCCTGTGTTCAAATAATCATGAAGCTGTTCTTCAAGATGAGTGCAATCAAGCGAATCTCTTTCCAAAAAACAAAATATCTTCTGTCACTTTTACACCACGAGGGTTCGAACGATTTCTAAATTTTATCAGTGAATACAAGGACGACAACAACGTACTGGTTTCCGAAGATTACGACAACAATTTACGGGTCACCATATGGGCAGAGGATGGACAAAACCACTTATTTGTTGAAAAAAATAAAAACAATAATTATGAAATTATAATTCCTCTAAATGTAGTAGCTCAAATAGATTTAAAAAAAAAGTATGATATTTTTTATAATGTTAATAAAACATATTCTTTCTAATACTCTCGTTTATTTTTTTCCCTCTAATTTCAACGATCCACCTGAACTTGCAAAAATCAAATGGCTTGCCGGAATCCGACTAGTTGATCTTCGCAATGATGGCAGTCTTTTGAACCCCTTGATCTTTGCGAAATCGCGAAACACGACTCAAGCCACTATGCTATTTTAATTATTTCGCATTAACAGTAGTGGACGGATGGAAATTTCACACATAATTAAATTTTATTCAATCAAAATTAAAGTCTTTGCAATTTTCTCCCTTAACACTGCAGCCAAATTAATGAAACTCACACAACTTTTCAACAGGCACCTAACAAACCCAGCAACCCACACACAACCAGTGCTGATGGTCTACGGGGGCTCAAATTCTGATATATTTGCCTACTGACCCAAGTGAGCCAAAACTCTCATATCTCTATACTAATTTGAATGAACACAAGCCACAATAAAAATTTTTAAATCTTGCACCGATAAATATTCACGGAGTTGTTGAATGCAATAAAAATTTAAACACACTCTGGGCATCATTCAAATTAATTTCTACCGTACAATTAACATTATTATATTTAGTAAATAAATACGATTTAGATTCTAATTTTCTATAAATAATATGATGATACTTTTTATGTAACTCTGAATCTGATAATATATCTCTTTGGCAATCAAATAAGTTGGTATAATTTAATTTTTAAGTATACAATCATATACTGTAACACCGTTGTAATTTATAAAATCTAGTTGCATTTTTCTCAATTCATTTTCACATTCTAAAACATGTTGACTTTTCAGTTCAGCACAAATTTCAGAATTAATATTGTTTGAATGTTCCAAAAGACAATATTTTTCTACTAATTTTCTTATGGTTTTTACTTCTTGTGAATTATAATTATTGTCCAAGTATTGCAAAGGAGTTAAACCCATAAAATCCCCAATACTAAAGCATAATAAAGCGGCGTAAGTCCTCTGTTATTTTTCGAATTTACCAACAAACTCTTCTGTTGTAATATAAGTTTAATTAAGCTTAAAGCATTTTTATATTTTAAACATTTGAATAAATTTTTTATTTCAGAAATGGTCATTTGTTTAGTTGTATTGTTTACTGACATCTTTTTTTCGAACTATCTGACTGTTTTATTAAATATTTAACCACAATCTAAAACAACTACTGAATATTTGTTTAAACAAACCTGCTCCTTTTATATTACTATAACTGTTTCGTCTTCATTGTTTATTTAATGAATATTTATTTAGTTTTTTGCGGGTTATATAAATTGAATATTCAAGTGCATTAGACTGAATGTATTATTTATTTATTTGCTGGAATTAGGTTTGATATCCTTAAATTCCTATTATTTTCATTCCTTCCTGTACTATATGTTGGAAAAAAACCACATACTTCCTCGTTGAATGGGTCAACGAGACTTTCGCATCGTCTCTCATGCCGAACAGTTCGAAAATATAATATTTATGGTCCGTGACATATGTGCACATTTTATGGACGGAACTACATACTGGATCTACATATAGTATTTACATACACCCTTTTACCTTTCTGGTAAGTCTGCCTAATTTATCTTAATAATTGTAAATTGTACCGTTACATATTTATACACTGGAAACATTCCATGCAATATAAGATTTTAACTTCTCCCAAATAGTATAACTTGAATCAACACCTCATATAAATTACAGTCCACTTAATAACATATGCAAAAATGGCGCTAAATGCTACATTTTTTTTGGTCCTTTCGAGCCAAGATTACGCTGTTTTTATTGTACAATCGATTATATTGATTTAGATTATACCATTTTTTTAATCCTTTCGACCCAAGATTACGCTGTTTATTTTACTATTTAAATAATTTGTCGAGCTATTGATAATTGATTTATAAAGTCACAAATTAACCTATAGAAGTTAAAGGTTTATAAAGGTGTTTCCAGTGTGCGCGAAAACATTCCGTTTTTTGCACTGTGTAACAATTTATATATTTACGAATATTATAATTGAGCTGATATAAGGGTTTTGTTTACTCATTTACTTTTTATAATCTACGCTTTGTTGTCGTCGAACGAAGACGAAACTTTTTCTTACCGACATTTTTGTTGATTGGCGTCTTTTTACATTGTTTTTTGGAAGATATATTTACGAATTTGAAACTCGAATTCGTTTCGATTTGAATAAAATATCTTAACTATATGTTGCAATGGCCGATAATAAATTAAAACGTTTGTACGCTTTACGAAATTTAGAAATTAATAAACTTGATTCAATTGGAGAGATTGCAGATAAATTCGTACAAGGAGAACTTGATTCATCTAATTTTATCGTAGCTTGTCGTAATTTAAATAATATACAAAAGGAATTCGATAAGCATCATCTAGAAATTATAAACACAATTGCCGTTAAAGATGATGCAGATTTAAATGCAGAAGAAATAATTAGAAGGAAGTTTATACTATGTTTCAATAAAATTGAATCTTTATACTACAATCGGGTAGAATTACTTAATGAAAATAAAAGCAATACATTTTCATTATCTAATGTAAAAGCAAATTTGCCGAAACTTAACCTTAAATGTTTCTCTGGTGAAAATATAAGTGAGTTTCCTACTTTTATCGACATGTTTGATACGTTGATTCACAACGATGCAAATATCTCAACAATGAATAAATTTAGTTATCTTTTATCGATTTTAACGGGTCCTGCTTTAGAATTGGTTAAACGGAATAGATTCATGGCGGACAACTACCAAACTGCATACAACAGTTTAAGAGAACGTTATTCTAATAATCGAGAACTTGCAATGAGTTATTGGAAAGAGATTTCTAATTGTGCTTCATTAACTAATGATAATCCACAATTTTTAAGAAAACTCTTAGATACATTTGGTCAAAATTTAGCTGGTTTATCCACTATGGGATTCAATACGGAAGATTGGGATTTTGTAATGATGAATATTTTACTTGAAAAATTAGATTATAAGAGTTCACATATTCAAACTAATTCGAGAAAACATACTTCACAAAATTCTCGTTTAACGTCTTCTCCTTTTGCTAATACATCCCAAATTGTTTAATTTGTAATGCAGACCATTTACTTTTTAACTGTTCTGAGTTTTTAAATAAATCATCTCAAGACAGATTTAAGTTTGTTAAACAACGAAAGTGCTGTTAACTGCCTTGCTCTTGGGCACACGGCTTTCAAATGTTCTTCAAACAAACGTTGTAAGAAATGCAACAAAAAACATCATACAATATTAAATTTTGAAAATAGTACTCTACGCTCAGATGACGTTCCTATGGGGGAAAATGCGTTTTATTCTGAACTAAATGATCGATCGGAAAATACTATGCAAATACCTGCTAGTTTATCTAGCGTTGTAAATACTACTACAATTTTATTGTCTACTGTTTTACTTCAGGTCCGTGATAAATACGGTAACCTTTTAACTTGCAGAGCATTGATAGATTCAGGCTCACAAGTTAATTTTATTATCAAATCTTGTACAAATAAATTATCTTTAAACAAGCATCATATATCCACATCCATACAAGGATTAGATACGATGCGTACCTTTGCTAAATATACTATACAATGTGAAATCTTACCAGTCGGTAAGGAACTGCCTTCATTTTCCGATCAATGCTATTGTACTAGACAAAATTTGTTCTAATATGCCTTCCAGAAGGTTAACACAAGACAATGGACACACTTAGATAATCTAGTGTATGCTGATCCCGGATATCATTGTCCGGGTGAAATAGATATTCTTTTAGGAGCAGAACTGTTTCCATATATCCTTCGTTCTGGGTATATACAGGGAGGATCTAACGAACCTTGCGCGCTCAACACGGTCTTTGGTTGGGTTGTCATGGGGAAAATTGGACAACATGTTTCACAAGAAGTTAAATCTTTTTTCGTACAACAAAATGATTTTGACTTAGATAACACTTTGAAAATGTTCTGGAATGTTGAACAAGTACCAGAAACTAATGTTCAATCTACAGATGATATTTATTGCGAAAACTATTTTCGTGAAACTACTCGCAGAAATGCAGACGGTCGCTTTATCGTCTCACTGCCATTTAAACAAAATTATACTAGCTTCGGGGACACACGTCCTCTAGCTTTACAAAGGTTCCATAACTTGGAACGCAAATTTGCAAAACACGAGTTGCTTAAAATCTCTTATAATGAATTTATTCAAAATTACATTAACAAAGGATATTTAATGCCTATTAATGAAACTTCTAATTTAAACAATAATAGTTTTTATTTACCACACCATTGTGTGATCAAACATGAATCTACAACAACTACTTTAAGAGTTGTGTTTGATGCTTCTCATCATGCACAAAAGTTTCCGTCGCTAAATGACGCGTTGTATATAAGTCCTAAACTACAGAATGATTTGATAAAAATTCTACTTAACTTTCGTGTACATAAATTTGTTTGTACTGCAGACATCAAGAAAATGTATAATCAAATTTTGGTTGATCCTAAACAAAGGAAATTTCAAAGAATTCTTTGGCGTTCATCGCTCGAAGATCCTGTTCAAGATTATGAATTAACTACTGTAACTTTTGGTGTAAGCACTGCACCATTTCTTGCTATTCGTTCACTATACGAATTGGCTAAATGCGAAATTGATTTTCCTTTAGCTTCTGAAATTATTTTACACAATAGTTATGTAGATGATATATACTTTGGAGCCAACACAATTAACGAGATATTGAATTTAAAATGTCAATTAACTACACTTCTAGATAAAGCTTGTTTTGAGCTTGGAAAATGGGCTAGTAACACACCAGATATTTTACAGGAAATATCTACTAATGATATTCAACAAACATCATCATCCTTTGATAAGGATACACAAAATACAATAAAAATTGTAGGTTTGCAATGGAATCCACAAACTGATTGTTTTTCTTTTACAATTAAACATTTTGATTCTGAGTGTACCAAGCGTAAAATATTATCGCAGGTTGCCCGATTATTTGATCCGTTAGGTATTTTAACACCTATAATTATTGCAAAATTATTAATTCAACAAATGTGGATACTGGGTTTAAATTGGGATGACAAACCTCCGGATAGTATCATAAAGGTTTGGACAAAGTTTTTGTCTGAAATTAACGTGATTACAAGTGTGCAATTATCGCGTTACATTAATTTCAATGACATGGTTTCCTGTGACTTACACGGATTTTGTTATGCCTCAGAACGAGCTTACTGTGCAATTGTTTATTTGAGAATTTCATATAGTAATCAATATAATGCAAAAACATATTTTCTATGTTCGAAAAGTAAAGTTGCACTTATTAAAAAACTACCCATTGCAAGACTTGAATTATCTGCTGCTGTATTGCTTTCTAAATTAATTGCTTATGTATTATATATCTACCAAGATAAAATTAATTCTGTATTTGCTTGGTAGGATTCCTCTATAGTACTTTCATGGATAAAATCTCCTGCCTATAGATGGAAAACTTTTGTAAGCAATAGAGTGAGTTACATTCAAGACAGAGTTGCTCCAAAGAATTGGTATTACATACCATCTTCATTAAATCTTGCGGATCACGGATCACGGGGATTATTTCCAAATGATCTTTTAGTTAATTCTACTTGGTGGCATGGACCTAAATTTCTTGAACTACAACAAGAATGTTGGAACCTGCCTACTTTACATTTTAAGGAAAATTCAGGTATTCAGTTAGAAGAAAAAATCAATGTTTTTATTGCTTCGTTAGCTGAAAGTTTTATTGATTCCTTATTAAACAATCATTCTTCACTTTTGAAAATTAAAAGAATTGTCGTTTTTCTACTGCGGTTTGCATACAACATTAGAAACAAATCAAACAAATTGTTAGGTTTTATAAGTGCAGAAGAACTGAATAATGCTTTCATTGTTATAGTTAATCGAGTTCAATTTCTGCATTTTCAAAACGAACTTAAACAAATAACACAAAATAATGTTACTACTAAGTGGTTGAGAAAACTCAATCCTTTTCTAGGGTTTAATAAAAAATTTCCTTTATTAATTCCGAATAATTGCAATTTTACAAAGTTGTTGATAAGAGAAATTCACATTAAATACTTACATGTTGGTATACAAACCACTTGTAATATACTTGCTCAAAACTTTTGGTTGATTGGTGCCAAGAAATATGTTAGGAAAGTTCTTAACAATTGTCTTGATTGTTGGAAAACTAATCCAAAACCTTATCAGCCCTATATGGGTTCTTTACCAAAGTTTCGTATCTCACAATTAAAACCATTTTCAACCGTTGGAATCGATTTGGACGTCCTATACCTATCACTATGAATAGACTGCGCGGTTACAAATCTATTAAAGCGTATATTTGCGTTTTTGTTTGCTGTTCTACAAAAGCGATACATATCGAGCTTGTGTCTGACTTATCTACGGAAGCGTTTTTAGCAGCTCTTCGGCGTTTTATAGCTAGAAGAGGTCGGTGCTATACAATTTACTCGGATTGCGGTACTAATTTTGTAGGATCTAGCAAATATCTGAGAAGTATTAGGCACGCCGTGGGTGATAGAGAAAACATTGAATGGAAATTTCATCCACCGTCTGCTCCTCATTTTTCCGGTCTATGGGAAGCAGGCATAAAATCTGTTGCATACATACGAAGAATTATATACTGTTTTAACTCAAATTGAAGCTGTTCTTAACAGTAGACCGCTTTGTGCAGTTAGTACGGATCCCAACGATTTGAATGCTTTAACTCCTGGTCATTTCTTGACTTTGGAACCTTTGACTGCGTTGTCTGTTCCAGACTTTGCGGATTTAAAAATTAATACCCTTTCTCGTTGGCAACTTTTGCAACGTTTACATTACGACTTCTGGAAGCGATGGCATCAGGAGTATCTTCATACCCTTCATCAAAAGGGCAAAGTGGTATAAGGATTCAATTCATCCACCTTCAGTGGGTTCTTTGGTAATTATAAAGAATGAGTTGAGTTCTCCTCTTAAATGGCCATTAGCACGTATAATTAAAACTCATGCAGGTGCCGATGGCAAAGTTAGAGTTGCAACTTTAAATACAACTAAGGGAACAGTCACACGTCCTTTAGTCAAGCTTTGTCCTTTACCAGAGGGATAAAATGCTCCATACCCTTTTATGTGGGGGAAAATGTTTCGTCTTCATTGTTTATTTAATGAATATTTATTTAGTTTTTTGCGGGTTATATAAATTGAATATTCAAGTGCATTAGACTGAATGTATTATTTATTTATTTGCTGGAATTAGGTTTGATATCCTTAAATTCCTATTATTTTCATTCCTTCCTGTACTATATGTTGGAAAAAACCACATACTTCCTCGTTGAATGGGTCAACGAGACTTTCGCATCGTCTCTCATGCCGAACAGATCGAAAATATAATATTTATGGTCCGTGACATATGTGCACATTTTATGGACGGAACTACATACTGGATCTACATATAGTATTTACATACACCCTTTTACCTTTCTGGTAAGTCTGCCTAATTTATCTTAATAATTGTAAATTGTACCGTTACATATTTATACACTGGAAACATTCTATGCAATATTTTTATATATATTTATATATTTTAACTTCTCCCAAATAGTATAACTTGAATCAACACCTGATATAAATTACAGTCCACTTAAATACATATGCAAAAATGGCGCTAAATGCTACAATAACTGTTGTTGCTATTCAGTCTTTGTAAATGTTTGTGGTATAGGCTACTACTCTTCTATAACTTTCTGTAATTGTTGACGGAAAGAAAAGTTATACTTTTAACCAATAAAGTTGCTCGAACCAAAAATGGATCACTTGCAAGAAGTCGTTGTACACTAGGGCTGTCCATACAACAAACACTACATGGTCCGTAAAGAGATATTTCTGAATCATTTATATAGATGTGAGAAAAATTACCCGATGGTGGATTTGAATGTGAATACAATACTACCCATCGCATACCAAAACGGCAGATGGAAGGATACTATAAAATATGTGACGACAAAAAAAGAATAGAGATAATGTTAAACAATATTTAGCGCATGTAAATATTTTTGTACAAATAAATAAATTATTTTTATGTTACATTTTAATATTTATTAGACACCTATCCAATTTTTTTACATATATCACAAAATGTTTTGTCAAATTTTGGCAGTTTTTTAATTATGTACAAACCTTTAATTATATAATATTCATAATTAGGAATTATTTATAAGCTTGAATATATTAAAATCCTTATTAATTCCGAAAAACACACTGACAATATTTGACTAGAAAATAAAAGGTTTCCATAATATGATTATTTATTTAGAAATAATTTTTTATTAAAATAAAAGTTAGTAACAATTCATGTATTTACTTCATTACAATAATAACATAGTTTTTGCATCATTACAAATGTTAATTGTTTTTACAATTATCACAAAATGTTTTGTCTACTTCTATTAGTTTTGAAGTATCATGCCAAAGGATTAATTCGGACTCCAGTTTCGAAAAGTCTTTTTTAAAGTAACACGGTATACAGATTTCCATTGGTTGGGTAGTTGTTCTGACAAGTTGTGTGAAACTACACCACTTACCAACTTTTAATAAACTTATAATTTTTCCTATATCCATATTCTCTTCTGAACAATAAACATCTTTATATAAGTTTTTTTGGACATTCTATTGTTTCCGTTATTTTCTACTTTACTTTACTTCTAAACCTTCTCTAAAGTTATATATTTTCTTTGTGAAAATAAAATAATCTAATTTCATGCAAATTATATATGTCAGCTCTGTAAAAATTGTTACTTCTGTTGGTTGATTGTCATCTTGTACGATTCTGTTTTGTAGTTTCTCCGGAAACATCATTAACTGAAATGGTCTCCATAACTTTTCCATAAGACATAACTGTAAAACATGCTCCAAATCTTTTTAAATCTATAGACTGCTTATAAATGGCGGGAAAACGAAGCCATCGGAGTCAGACACCGTACGTTTCCGACTAAGCGTTAAAGTTCATATGGTAGAAATTCTAAATTGTTGTGATACATGCACTTTACAGACTGTGCATTAGTTTTCATGTTACAAGGCATTTATATGAAATGGAAACAGTCAATTTGTTATTTTTGTTTTTGGAAAAAGTAGTCCCACAGTAGATTTAGTTAGGATTTTAAAATAAAATAAGTCTACATGTTAATTCCCGTTGATTTGGAGTTTATAGCGACAGTATTGACCAAGGACCAACAAACAGTGCTACAATAAAATATCTTCTAAGAGATACAAACAGTTATTGCTTAAGATATAATATTGATAATACATTTCGTGGTTTGTGGTCTCATGCTAGAGATATATATCAGGCAGATGAAAAAATAAAAAAAATTTGTGTATAAGAATAATTTAAACCATCAACTTCAACTTTTCAAATCAAAATACCCATGTTGTATTTCTTTATACAATTCGATCTCAAATTCTAGGTATATTTCATGTCCCACATCATATGCACCAGTTCATCAATACCTCGATTTGGAATACCCTGGTCGCTGGATTGGATCACCTGATCTAAACCCTTTAGATTTTTATAACTTGGCCTTAGAATTTGGACAAACTACGCCAAGAAATTATAGCGCAGTGTCGTCAAATGACACTGACTATGCTGAACCATGTCAGAGACGGCTTTCAGTCAAGTTTGTACTATTGAATGGAAGTCAATGGAAGACACTTTGAACATTTGCTTTAGAGGCATTGTATTGTAATGTAAAATTTTTTTTTAATACTCTTATTATACATGTACAAAAATTGCAATACAAAATTTTATTACGACGGTATAATCCGTAAAAAGGACTTTCAAATGATATACAAATTAGCATATCAAAGTAAATATACAAATTATTAAAAATTCACTTCCAGTCAATGTGCAAGTCAAACTTCAAATTCATGTAAAGCTTCAATTAACATCTGTGACTGGATTTATTGCATTTGGACTCTAATTCTATCATATATTTGGATATGTTGACCTTTTTTTGTTTCTTTGAAAAATTGAATGTGATAATAGTACCTTATTTTTGGACCACCCTGTATGCATGAATTTATCATAAAAACACAACAACAAAAAATGAAGACTCCAACCATTTGTTCATATCAAATGAAGGGGCTCATTATGAGGAATACAAATATATATTTTTCATATTTTTAAAATTAATTGTTTACAAGATATTAACATAAAGATATAAAAAATTCTCATTTATCGCTTTATTTTCGAAACCATACTAACTAAAATTTTGAAAATAATTAGGGGTACTGGGGCTCACTTGAAATTTATAGGAAAAATTATTAGTAAACTTCCATAGTAATTTTAGGGACAAATTATACAATTAAATGGAAAATAAAATTTAATTTTCAAACGCATCATGTAATATATCAAATAAAAGGCTCATTGTGTGATTTACAAATATATCATATTTTTAAATCATTTGTTTAAAAGATATTAGCAAATATATTAAACATCGACTTAATTGCCATTTTAGAAACTACGCTATTTAAATTTTGAAAAATATGTTTTATTTGTATTTTTCAATAATTTGAATAACAGATTTAATAATTTATAAATTAAAACTTGACCTATTTTGCCCATTATCTTCCAATCTATAGAGCCTCCAAATTCAGACAGTAGATTATAAAAGGCTTCCCTGAAAGTTTATTAGTAAAATAAAACTCTATTATTAGAAAACTAAAGCGAATTTTGAAGGTGGTACGAAACCCTTAGTATGCGAGTCCAACTCGCACTTGACCAAATTATTTTTTATTTAGTATCTCCCGGAATTTGGGCATCCCTAAACATCTTCGCACCTTCGATAATGACTTTTTAGCTGTTTTTTCGTCGGTACACGGTGGGTGGCATTATACTCACTCGTTTCTAATTTAACTGTCGGGTAGTTTTTTTTCACATACGAGAAGATGCCTGAGGATATTCCTTCTGGAACTATATGTTGTTGATTGTAGGGACATATCCTTATTATAATTATCTTCGATGAGTCCATCTTATTCCAATGTTTAAAACTAAAAATTCTATTGTTAATTTTTGGGGGCCAAATTAGAAAACTAAAGTGAATTTTGAAGCTGGTACGGAACCCTTAGTATGCGAGTTCAACTCGCACTTGACCAAATTATTTTTTATTTAGTATCCCGGAATTTGGGCATCCCTAAACATCTTTTTTATTCGTTTCCGATCTGCGCACCTTCGATAATGACTTTTTAGCTGTTTTTTCGTCGGTTCACGGTGGGTGGCATTATACTCACACGTTTTTAATTTAACTGTCGGGTAGTTTTTTTTTCACATACGAGAAGATGCCTGAGGAATATTCCTTCTGGAACTATATGTTGTTGATTGTAGGGATATATCCTTACTATAATTATATTCGATGAGTCCATCTTATTCCAATGTTTAAAACTACAAATTCTATTGTTAATTTTTGGGAGCCAAATTAGAAAACAAAAGCGAATTTTGAAGGTGGTACGGAACCCTTAGTATGCGAGTCCAACTCGCACTTAACCAAATTATTTTTTATTTAGTATCCTGGAATTTGGGCATCCCTAAACATTTTTTTATTCGTTTCCGATCTTTGCACCTTCGATAATGACTTTTTAGCTGTTTTTTCGTCGGTACACGGTGGGTGGCATTATACTCACACATTTATAATTTAACTATTTGTTGATTGTAGGGACATATCCTTACTATAATTATCTTCGATGAGTCCATCTTATTCCAATGTTTAAAACTAGAAATTCGAATATTTTGATATTCATTATTAATATGGCCGAATTAATATTTATTTTTGAATTATAATCGTTTTTCAGTGTAAAATATTTAAAACTTACAGTACTACATACTTTGAAAACTTAAATTCGTTAATTAACAAACAAAATGTTTGTGATTTAAAAAGATTTGGAGCATGTTTTACAGTTATGTCTTATGGAAAAGTTATTGAGACCATTTCAGTTAATGATGTTTCCGGAGAAAGTACAAAACAGAATCGTACAAGATGACAATCAACCAACAGAATTAATAATTTTTACAGAGCTGACTGACATATATAATTTGCATGAAATTAGATTATTTTATTTTCAAAAAGAAAAAATATAACTTTAGAGAAGGTTTAGAAGTAATGATATAAAGAAGTTTCACAGAGCTGCTACATATAATTTACATGAAAATAAATGTTTTTATTTTCACAAATGTAGAATACAACTTTTAGAGAAGGTTGAATTTGACATACATAAAGGTATCAACCCAAGGTATAGACAAGCTAGGTAGCTAATTTGGTAGAACCATACAAAGCTAGTCAAATAGAACAGAAAGATTAAATGTCGTTTTTTTTCGTGCAATTTTCTAACTATTGGCATGTGTTTTTTGCTTGAAAAAAAAGATAGAAGTTGACGCATGCCCACTAAAAATTTGCCAATATGAAAAGACCTATGCACCAATATCGTGCCAAAGCTGGAAAGAGAGAGCAATAGAAAGGGTAAGAGGGTATTTCACTCGAGTGGGAGCTGCATTGAATGAGCTATGTACAGTGTGTAGTTTATTGGCTGCACCTCCCAATCGGGTGAAATAGCTTCTTGAGCTTTCTAATGCCCACTTTTTACTCTTGGAACGATATTTGTGCATTGCATTCTACTTCCAGAAGTACATGCTCTAAACTTATATAACTACTGTATAGTAATACAACATTGTATTGTTGTTAGTTAATATTATAACATATCAGTACTTATTAATTTGATCATTAAAAATATCAAAGTAAATTTAATGGACAAAAATAAATTAATGGCTAAACCAACCGTTAGTCGATGCTGCCCATTACTGAACAGGTCGGCCACATACATATATAAATCTCTTATATAAGGTCGGCCATCATCATTTGAAGACTTATGACATGTAAAATCATCGTTGACATTTTTTATTTCTTGGGAAATTACTCTTTGATTGTGAGTAATTTGTGACACTGTTTTATTAAAATTGACCATTATTCCAATTGTAAGCGACATATGCTGATTTAGATTTTTAATTACATTCTTTTGATTTTTCTGCAAAGATGCTATTGCATCATCATACCTTTTGGCATCTTCTTGGTCTAGGTTTCCGGAGATTGCTTTCACCGCAGTGCCTAGAAAGTTAAAAAGTCCTCTCTTGTTTCTAGGATGAGGGTATATAGCTTGAAATTTTAGCTTAGCACTTTCTAGTTGGTACTTTAAAGCTCGATCAAAATTATGCAACATGTTAAAATATGGCGTGCTTAATTTCTTAGTTATTGCTGCTGCTACTTCTTCATACTGATTTTCAATAGCATTGAATTCTTGAGATATTGGCGTCAAATTGTAATAATGGAAGAAATCATGGGAACTGATTTGAATTTTTGCTGATCCCAGCTTGAGGGGATGGATCCCTGGATTGTGCTTCAGGTCTAGTATGCTTATTTTCTCGGCTGCTATCAGTCTGCATCTGTAAGGATGATTTTCTCAAATTAAATTTTCTTCTTAGCATGTGTTTAATATTTTTCTTGTGGAGTTTCGTATTATGAAATTTTACAATAACTTTGTTGTCAGATTTTACAAATTTTGGAGAAAATCTCGGGAGAAGTTTGTTTCTTTTTTCAGTGGTTTTCGTATACACCCTTGCATTTGGTTCATAACTAACAGGTGGCGATTTCGATTCTCAATAACCCTTTTTTGGATTCAGTAGCTCGTTGATTTAATTCTTTATAAATAATTTTAGTTTTTTCGCGATGTTGTTGAGCATAGTTATTGATAAGAGTTTTATTAATGTCCCCGTCAAAAGGATCGTGACTGTTGAAATGTCCGTTTAGAATTTCAATTGGTTTCTATTTGGTAGTTGAGTGTATCGAATTGTTGTATCCGAGAATTACGTAAGGCATTTGATCTTTAATGTTTTTATGATTTTTCTGTAAGATACGAAGATGTTCTATGATAGTCGAATGAAACCGTTCTATCATCCCATTAGATTGCGGATTTTCTGGTGTTGTATAGTGTATAATTATTTTATGGGTATCCCCAAATTCTTGCATTAGTCCATTTTTAAATTTCGTACCGTTATCCGCAACAATTATTGTTGGTATGCCATGATGGGCGATGAAAATCATCAGAGATTTTAGGATGTTAATAGCATTGGCACTCTCTATGGGGTATGCTTGTCCGTATTTTGAAAATGAGTCAATGACAGTAAGAAATTTTTGTCCCGCTGCTTGAAAGGTATCGATGTGGACAATTTCTAATGGTCTTGTTGCAGTGGGTGTTACCATGAATTTTGGTTTGGAGGGGTTTCTATCGTACTTGTTCATTTGACAATTGTCACAAAAGTTTATATAATCCTCTAGGTCCCTTTTCAATGTTTGCCAATAGAATCTGTTTCTCATTTCAGCTTCAGTTTCATTTATACCTCTGTGATTGTTCGGTCCTTCGTGATAACCTTTAATAATTTCCTTTTGTCTTTGTTCGTTGTTAACGTCTTCTAAAATTTTAACGTGCATTTGACTAAATCATATGATGAATTTTTGAAAATTTGTCTAAAAAGTTCACAGGTGGCTTGGTACGTGTTTTCTGGAGTAAAATGAATAGCATATTTTATTTTTGGTCGTACGTAGTTTTTGAAAAATTCGATAATGTTTCTTCCTGCTTCATTTCTGCCAATTTGAACATGAATTGTTATTTTGTTTGGAAATATATTTTCAGTTATAGGTTTTACTGGACAATATCTAACAAAAGTTAGCCTTATTTGACTATTATAATAGTTTAGAGGCTTTTCGGAAATAGGAATTGTAAAAATCGGATTTTCCTGTTCAGTGTGAATTGTATTTCTATCGTAGTATTCGTCTTGAGATGGATCGGGAACTTCGTCAGCTGTGTCTGTACTTGACGTTTGACGTACTCTGTTGACCTTATGTTGTGTGTGGTCAGGATCTTCATCAGCTGTGTCGGTGCTAGAGGTAGTATGTCGTTTATCGTTGTGTTGACCTAGGTCTGGGTTTTCATCGGCTGTTTCAGTTGATGATGTATCTGTGTCCGTTATGTCGTGTAAGGGCTGAATGTCTTCGTATGTAAAATCTTCTTCACGATCGTCTGGTGGGTTATTATAGATTGATGCATTGTCAGTATCTTCTCGAGATAAATTTTCATTTAATTCCTCATTATTTTTTTTAAGGGCTGTAAGTTCTTCTACTTCCTTGGTGTTGATTTCTATTCGAGAGAGGGCGTCTGCGTTGGTGTTAGTCTTGCATTTTTTGTAAACTATCTCGTAATCAAATTCTTCAAGTTTCAGGCGCCATCTTACTAGCTTAGATTTGGGGTTTTTTACAGAAAATAGCCACTGCAAAGGGCGGTGATCACTCAGGATTTTGAAGGTTCTGCCGTACAAATATGACCTAAACACCTTTGTAGCCCATACAATTGCTAACATTTCTTTCTCGATAGTTGAATAATTCAACTCGGTATCGTTCAGTGTTCCAAAAGCGTACGCTATTGACTTATCCTTGCCGACTGGTCCTTGGGAAAAAACTGCTCCTAATGAAATCTGGATATTGCAAGACGATGTGTTCTTGTAAAGAAGCAGAAAAACAGACGACGTCATCCATATACGATAAACAAATTGATCCTTGTAGTCCCTTTAGTACATTATCCATTACTCTTTGGAAGGTGGCGGGAGCGTTTTTGAGCCTAAATGGAATCCGCACGTATTCATAATGGCCGTGTTCGACATTAAAAGCAGTTTTTGGAATGTCTTCTTCTGCCATTTCAATTTGATGGAAGCCACTGGCCAAATCTAATGTTGTAAAATATTGGCTTCTTCCAAGTTTGTCCAAAAGGTCGGTGATGTTTGGGATTGGATACTTGTCATCAATAGGTTTCTCATTCACTTTTCTGTAATCCACTACAATTCGCCATTTAGTTTTCCCTGAGGCGTCCTGTTTTTTGGGACATATCGGTGATGACCACGGTGATTCACTGGGGCGTATAATACCTTGTTCTAGCATTGACGAAATTTGATTCTGGACCTCCTGTTTGTGAACATATGGGTAACGGTATGTCTTTGTGTAAACCGGTATTTCGTCCTTTGTCTTGATTCTATGTTTCACCTGAGTGGTGAAAGTTAACGGTTCCGGTTCATCAGGACGATGAAAAATGTCCGAGAATTTTCCGCAAAGTTTCAAAATGTGGTGTTTTTCTTCATTATTCAGATGTTCTGTCCTTATAAGTTCTTCTATATTACATTTTTGAGGTGAATTTTGTTGATAAATTTCGGTTGTGAAAAGATGATATTCTTCCAAATTAATTATCCTGGTATCCACTCGTTCAATAAGGGCGATTGGTATTTTCTCATTTGTATCGTTTATCAATTCTGCCCACGCAAGGTGGTTGTTGGCTATGGTTAATGTATCCTGAAGAAGTGCTCCTTGAATATTTTGTTTTGGGAGGATTATATTACCTTCAAATTCTTTAAGAGGTAGTCTAACAGGTGTTATTGTATGGGGATCAAGTAGTATTGAATAGAATTGAGTTTTGTTAGTTTCGTAATAATTTATCGGTAAAGTCGAATTTGAGTTAAAAGTATCGAATTCGGAAAGTCGAGTCGTGCCTGTAAAAGTTTCAAGTTGTCTAAACCTATCAATCCGTCAAAAGTCTTATGAAACTTAAACAAATAAAATTTTAATTTATAATTTGAATTAAATTCCTGAAAAGAAGGTATTTCTGGGCAATAGTCTTGTGAATAATTTTTAAAAATAGATGAGACGATAAATGGTTCAAATTTAACAGAATCTTTATAAAATGATTAGCAATATCGGGATTGAGAAATGATTTCGTTGACCCTGTATCTATTAGCAAATTCAAGGGAGGATTCGAAATCGTTATATAGGGAAGTTCCTTTTTATCTGTAATATTATGTAATTCTACTAAGTTTCTCCCGTTGTTTTGGGGTCCAAAAGAACATTTTGGCAATTTTCTTCTTCAATTGTGAAGGTTCTTCTACTATATTTTCTTGGCATGGCTCATATTCGGGATAAGCTTCATATGCTGGGTAATGATCATCATCGGGGTAATGGCTTATTGGTCCTTCTGCGTAGGAATGGTCTTGTTCGATGTTAAATAGTTCTTCAAAGGTGAAACTCGGGCGTGAATTTGGATGTGGTCTAAAGGAATTATTATTTTGACTTTGAGCTGTTGGTTTGATAGTATTTCTGGTTGTACAGCTCATTGGTGTAGGAGGTGACATTTGTCGCGAAGTGCCTGGTTTGTTGACCCAAACATTTTGAGGTTTACCGAATACTTGTGAATTTGTCGGAAGTCATCGCTGTGGAATTGGTCTAGGTGTTATCTGAACTGGACCTGTTGGAAAGGGGCGTTGCTGTGTTTGGAAAGGCTGTGGTTGCCATGATGATGTAAACTGGAGTGTTGTCTGATGACGATAAACTGGTTGCTGCCATGTGGGTCTAAAAGGCTGTGTTGGTGCTTGTGGTTTTTTAAACGGTAACTGTTGATTTACATTAGCTTGATTTCTCTGCAAGTATCTAATATTATTCTCTTCGTGAATATATTGCATTGCTACTGCGGGATTGTCTGGTCTCATAGCTCTTATGGTGGATCCTAAAGGTTTTCGCAATCCTGCCAAAAATGTGGTCAGGGTTTGTTTTCGGAAAAAATCCTTTTTACTGTTTTTGATTACTGGATTATTGTTGTGTAAATCGATATAGTTGCATAATGTATTAAGCGTTGCCATACATTTTTCGTAAAACTGTAAAGGAGTCTCTTGGAGTTGTCTTAAATTAACAAGATCCCTTGTTAAAGAATTTTCGTCCCTCTCGTCTCCAAAATTTTGAAGGAGCACCGTCTTTACATCTTCCCACGTTTCGCATCCATAAATTGATACAACTCCCTTGGCTCTTTCGGTTAATTTACTTAAAATGCCACGGAACATAAGTAGGTTTTGCAAGTTGCCTACACTGGTGTTATCATAATAAAATGCAAAAAGAGTAGTCGCTGTTTATAAAATCGTATAAATCGCAGGAGTTTCCATCAAAGTTTGGTAAATTACCAAATTTTTTACGTCAAATAACTGGTGGAGCCATTACGTTATTATTACTTAAGCTATTACTACGATCTACGTTTTCGAAATTGTTTTTTGAAATTCTTAAACTCGAAATTTGTTCTACTAAATCTAACTCTGCACTAGTGTCAGTTAAAGGATTAGAAACAGATGAGTCTGACATGAATTACTTACAGTAAAATGCTGATTGCTCCATGCATCTGTTTCGCTTCGTTGGTGTTCTGCAAGTAAGCGTCGATGCTGCTACAGGAACTAACGGCAAACAAAAGTTTGTTCAATCGCGGATAAACGTTCAATAATGAAGTTTTTCTTATACACAGAAAACTTCCACGATACTACTGTGCTGCGCCACTTAAAGTTTCAATTTCGAAAAAGCCGTTTTAAAATTTAAAACATAAATTTTATTCAAGCGAAACATACAAGTTTAATGTAATTGCAATAAAAGCTAACATCAGACTAATTAAATTATATGAATTGAAACAAAGAACGTTTAAAGCGCTGATTAAGAAATGCGTCGAGTCTATTGTTGTGGGTTATACTGCTGTCGGATGAAGTCAAACGTGGTTCGTAACTTGTGCCTTTATTGTTTATTGCACAGATCATACAATAAAGATAGATGGGCAACTCAATGTTACAAAATGTGTGCACATTTTGTCCCATGAGAGGTTAGAATATGCATAATATGCACCTTCAGAATTTCTTCAAGTACTAAATTTGACAGACGATACTAAAAAGAAGAAGTCTGCAGTTTCTGGTCCCCAATGTCACCAATAGATGGCTGTACCATCGAATTATTTTTATTTGTTCTTGGGAAATAATACCACAATCGAAACAAAAAACTGTATATTCAAGAAAAAACCAAATTTTCCTTGAATATACAGATTTTTGTTTCGATTGTGGTGTTATTTACCAAGAACACATAAAAATAATCAAGAATATGCCACAAATATAACATTTTAGAAGACAATGTACCATCAAAATAAATGAAACTAATATTGAAATTAAATTTATTTATTTACAAAAGGTAAATTAACAAATACAGTTGAAAATTACTACTTATTTATACATTAAAATGATTCATAGTTAAAACTAACAAACAGTATAAATGTCAATATGTGTTAGTTGAAAGAAATATATCAAAGGATTCAATTTATCTAACATGCACAAATTGTCAGAGTCTTCAATTTTTATTTTTGGTTGTGTTTTTTTGTCATAAATTCATGCATACAGGGTGGTTCAAAAATAAGGTATTATTATCACATTCAATTTTTCAAACAGAAACAAAAAAAGGTCAACAGATCCAAATATACCCATGATCAAATTAAGAGCCAAAATGCAAGAAATCCAGTCACAAATGTTAAATGAAGCCTTACAAGAATTTGAAGTTTGACTTGCACTTGACTGGAAATGAATTTTTAATAATTTGCATATTTACTTTGATTTGCTAATTTCTGTTTTTGTAATAAGTCACTTCTTTTCAGATTTACAAAACTTTTGAAATAAAGAATTTTTTATTATTAGTTCAATCATAAAGTTCTCACTAATTGTTAGTTTCTATAAATGATATGGTACATGAAACATACCTAGAATTTGAGACAGAATTGTATAAAGAAATACAACATAGGTACTCTGATTTGAAAAGTTGAGGTTGATGGTTTAAATTATTCTTGGTCTTGAAAACAAAAATTTATCATCAGAAAAAATCACGACCCATTTTTGCATCCTTGTGATATATATCCCCAGTATGAGACCAACAAGCAGCTTTATGTTTATTATTTTGAATGTAATGTAATTGTTGTTTTGAGGAAAACATTTCTCACATTTTTAAAATAATTTCCCTGCCATCAATGAAATAACCATTAAATGTATTTTTAATATTATTTCTTAACCAATAACTGTTTGTATCTCTTAGAAGATATCTTATTGCAGCACTGTTTGTTGGTCCTTGGTCAATACTGTGGCTATAAACTCCAAACCAACAGAATGAACATGTTCAATTATTTACTTCATAATCCTTAGTAAATCTACTACTGGAGTACTATTTTCCGAAAAGAAATAACAATTTGACTGTTTCCATTTCTTATAAATGCCTTGTAACATGAAAACTAATGCACAGTCTGTAAAATGCACGTATCAGTACAGCAATATACAATTTTTACATAATGTACATTAAGTCTTCTGTGTGACATTAACTTTTGAATGCACATTTGACTTTAAAAATATATACATATTTAGCTGTGCTATTAACATTTTTAAAATACCTTTATTCATATTTCTTCTGGTGTAATAGCTGCAAAGGATGTTTCGTGCTTGTACATTTCAGTAGCCTGCCATTTGAATAGTTCTATACTAAGGTTCTGGCTATTTGTAATTATAGACTTGTTTCTTACCACCCTGCTGTAAAATACATCAAAATATGAACTATTCAACAAGTTCTAAAAATTGCTTACCCTTCTGTACTTGGTTTCATCTTCAGTTGACATACTACTGCCATAGATCTATAAGTTTACATTTATCATGGCGGCGAGCGCACAGACATGTGCTGTTTGCTCTGACAATTTTATTGTAAACAGCAAACAAATAACCTGTGATTTCTGCAAGATCCCGTACCATATCTATTGTGTTAAAGTTAAGGATCAAGTAGTGAAATTAAAGTAAGAATGTAATGGTTTTGTAGTGCTAGTGTACCCAAGGTGGAAACGATATTAGTTACAAGTAATGTGAATTCTACCATAAAAGTTCAAGAAGTAATGGAAAAGACAAAGCAGCTTATTGAATTGTTCGAAGCTAATAATACGGTACGACCTGAAACATATGATTACGCAGGAATTGTGAAAAAAAAATAAAACTGCACCATTAATGTTACGTCGATAACAAAATTAAAAACTTAAAAAAAATTATTTTTACTAAAACACTTTTTAACTTTTACACTTTGAATTGTTACTTGAAATTAATTATTACAATAAATTATTGCCGAGATTTGCAGTCGCGAGAGAGAGAGAGAGATGTCACAATGAACTAACTAATATAATGGTTGTGTTATTATATCTGTGTTAATATCAACTCTCCTATAGCTTTACAAAGAATTTATAGGTTCTGTCATGATGAATAAGGTGGCCTTAATAACACGTGCGGTTTTACTTGAACAATATAATATTGTTGGCTATTAAGCTCACCTCTAAATAAGCAATTTTGGAATAAACAGAAATATCAATTACTTAAAAGGAAATATTAAAGATAAGATATAATGTTGCACAAACGAGTCTTTCATGCTGACTCACGTAACAACTTCCCCCTATACAAAAAAATGATGCCATGCATCAAGTTTTCAGAAATAAGATCAAAATGAATACAATTTCAAAAATTCAAAAATTAATAAACAAATACATTATAAAAATATCAAAGTGTAAATGGCATAAAAATCATTAATATGTAAGCGAGTAAAATACAATAATATAAGTATATATGAGAATAATATCAAAAGTAAATGAATTTATATAAATAAAACATAAAAATGGTTAAAATGTTAAACTAGAATATCAAAAATGTTAGATTTCAAAAAATAACTAAAGTTACAATTTTGTGTTATACATTTTTTTTAATGAAATGTCTTTGAGTTCCATTTCAGGGGATTCCTCTTCTATATGTTCACCAAGGTGGATGCTACTTTTTCTTCTGGGAATGAAAAGTCTAATACGTCTTTGAAAGACGCTAGGAACCATTGGTGGTACAGGTGGATCATCTGGTCCTTCCATAGAGATTAGGTGTCTTATGCGTCTTCATCTACACTTGCAGAATATGTATAAACGAATTATAGCAATGATTATTGTGATGGTAAATATAGTATACCACGATAATTTTTTGGTTACCAAGGGCTGATTAATAATGTCATCTAATTGATCGGAGTATTGGGACAACTTGTGTTGAGTAATGTTTATATCATCTGTATTCAATTTGCTTAATTTCAACGGTTTCAAGTCTGGAAGGTTGACTTTATGTACTAGATCTTCACAACAGCTAAATGGAATATTTACTGGATGGTTTCGATAGGTTATATTTTGACATGTATCCATTAACTGTTTGGCTTGGACTCGGGTGGAACCGATAAATGCACTACATTTTGGTTGTAGCTTTAAAATAGTATTAACATTTACTATTTTTGTGATAACTTCTCTTCCTACACATCTAACGGTGATCGGTAGAGGATCTGAGATACTTATTAGCCAATGATTTGGAGCAATTGATTGGATATTATACTCCTTTGCATAAATTAATATATTCTGACAAGTTTTTGGTAAATAACTGGTTTGCTTGAAAAACTGGGCTTCACAAATTGCATCACTGTCGATTGGGTACGGTAATATATCTGGACAAATTTTTGATCTTCGGTCTATAGACTTGCAATTGTCCATGTTATCAAGAGTTACGTACAGTAGAGAGTCATCGTCTCTAGCAATATATTTATGACGAATTTGAAGCATATGATGTAGACCTGTACGATTATCAAAAATAGGAATTGGAAATAATTGGTAAAGGATGTAATTTTCAGGTTCTACCAAAAGTATTTTTAATACAAAGACGATTTTTGAATCAATTTGAAATGCTTCTAATTCTATTCTATTATTTCAACATATTGTGCTACGGTATAAACTGATATAGGTAACTGATTTTTATACAATGATTCAGATATCTTTTGTATTGAATTTAATAGGTCATTGGGTGAAATAATCGAACTCTGTAAAATTTTAAGTATGGCAAATGGAATTTAAAATATCATCAAGAGTTTCTTCAATAAAAACATAACTTGTCATCAATGATTCGCAAATTTCTAGTACTTTTATTTGCGCTTGATAAAAGGCTAAATCATCTGTAAGGTTAAGTTTGAATTTCTTGAAGATCTTTATTAAATGTGGACTCGTCAATTTGTAACTTTGTATTGTACTATTAAAATTCCTAATTACCGACGTAGTCACTGAAATCTGATTCTTTAATAAATTCTCTATCTGGTATTCGTCTCGCGTAATGCGTTCAATGCACTTACTGTAGTATTCCCCATCAGATGAGTCTAGATTTCCCGATATAGCTTTCCATATCGTACCTAATCCGTTAATTATGCCGCGTTTGCGTCTGTTTGAACTTGAACCTATATAACTTTTGGTATCAGCAAATATTTCTTTATATTTCTCATGAACATTGTTGGCAATTTGATTTAAAAGACTAATATGTGTTGACAGTTCTACTTTAAATGCAATCATTCGATTTTTATTTTCTTTAAGTGAATCTAGCAAATGATCTAAAAGTTCATTATTGTTTGAAATCGCTTGTTTAATATGACTGAGTTCTTTGTATACTATGAGTGTCCATTTTGAATTTGATATTTTTAAATTACTTTCTTCTTGGAAATAAATACCGATCGTATTATTTACTGGTGATATTTGATATTGGCATCTTGAGATAGTGATTATCCACCAGAAGATTAAAATTCTGAAAAGAAGAAATTTCTAATCATAATAGGGTTAAGCCTATCGAAATTTACTTTAGTAGTTTGATTAGTAATTGGATTAAATAATTTTGCTGAGTTTTGATAGAGTTCTTTAATCTCATAAGTGCCATTGAACTTATTTTCCGATTTATTTTTAATTTGAGATTCTTTGAGGTATACTTTATCTCCTATATTAAATTCAGGTTGGTTTTGGGATGTATTCTTATCAAACGAATTTTTGATTTTTTGTTTTTGATTATTTATCTTTGCTCTTGCTATTTTATAATAGTGTTCCATACGATTATTTAAATCTCTAATATATTTAGAAATGAGGTTTTTCTGATTGTATAACGTTTCAGGGGTCTACTTGACGTATGCCCCAATATTAGTTCATATGGGCTAAATCCATGGTTGTAACTTTTTCTATTATTATAACAAATGACAGCGTAGGGTAAAACATTAAAAGGATGTTCTTCGGGATGTTCGGCTGTATTGGCACGAATCATTTCGGAAAGTGTCGCATGAAAACGTTCGATTGAACCATCGGATTCTGGATGGTTCACACTTGAAAAAGTTAATTTAAAATCATAGAGTTCTGAAAGGTCTTTCATTAAAGTATTGTTGAATTCGGGGCCATAATCGCAATGTATGCGCAATGGTGTGCCATAATGTTGAAAATAAATTAATAAGGTATTGACAACTGAGGAAGCTTTCTTATCATTCAGAGGATATGAGTGATATGAGTGAATTTCGTAAATTCGTCGCGTATTGTTAGTGCGTAATTTTTGTCAGGATATTCAAATATGCCTATATTGATTCGCTCAAAGGGAGTCTTTGGTGTTTCTGTTATTACGAAGGGTGCGCTTAAATTCTTTCTGTAAAATTTTACTTTTTGGCAGATTTCGCAAGATTTTATAAAATTTTCAATATTTTTAATTATTCCTGGCCAATTATATTTTTCTCTAAAGCGTCTCAGAGTTTCATTTATACCTCTGTGTAAATTATTTTTTCCACAATGATATTGTTCAATGATTATTGGTATCTGATTTTCAGTTGGAGTTGTTACAATATTTTGACAAATTTTTATTTTAATATCTTTGTCAGCAAATATTAAAGATAGAATTTCAAGAGTTGGTAATTCAATATTATTTTCAACATAATAAGTTTCGTTTGGATTAAATTGATCTTGTGCTTTGTAAAGAATGTAAAATAGATGTGGGACTATTCTTTTTGGGTCAAAAGGAAGAGGTATTATGAAATATCTTCGTTCTTTTATTGAACTACTGGAAAATATGTTAATTATTTCGGTACTGAAATCTGGATTTATTTCGAAAAGGTCATTTATGATTTTGCCATGTAGTTCTCCTAGTTTATTTTGACAAAAGAAAGTTACGATATTTTTAAGAGTTTTATCAAGAAGTTGAGAGTTTGAAATCTCGATTTTTGAATAATCTATTAGTGATTTGGTTTTGTAAAGTTCGACAAATCTGTTATATTCTGAAGTTATTCTTACATTTTTAACCGACTTCCAAAAAGGAGGAGGTTATCAATTCGTGGCGTATTTTTTCACTTTTTTTTTGTATGTATGTTACCTGATTTCTTCTCCTTTGGTGTACCTTTTTGAATGAATATGGTCTTGTTTAATAGAGCATATATCCGGATTTTAATTGCGAATTTGAAAATTTTCTATGTACATCTCAAGCATATAGGTAGTAAAGCATAATATTTTCGGCTCCTTAAATCAATTAGTACCATGCTCGTTTTGTTTGTATACCAGGCAAATACCTACTTAAATGTAAATTTTTCCATTTTGCGAAGACAATGCTTTTGGTTGCCACATTCTCCCGGCCTAATAGAAAATTCAGTGACAACACATGTCAAACTTTAAACTGCTACTTGGTACGTTTATAGACAGGGTGTTTAGTTATAGCAAACAAGATCACAAAGTAAAGTGATAGAATGAGTTGCATTTATATGAAGATTGAAATATAGGATGGACTAGAATGATAGTGGTCCGTAGGCAGCCATATATACAGGATGGTTGGAATATAGGGTGGACTGGACGTTTGGTGGTATAAAAATGTTGAAAAAATGTGAAATTAAAATTATATAGGGTTATTAAAAACCTGTTTTATTATGTGGACATAAGCAAATCATATACAGGATGGTTGAAATATATGCTGCAGTTGAATTGTATTTATACAGTGTGATTAAAAAATTATTTCTTTTATAGCCCATAAGAAGTTGCATAAAGTGTGGAGATGAATTAATGTTACACAGGACGATAATATAAAATGTAAAAAATGAACTAATTTATGGGCTAGCCCACAAGGAGTTATATACTATGGTTGAAATATAGGACGGATTTGACTCCGTAAATATGGGATGGATTCTACTCCGTCCTATAGAAGGCAGCTAACAAATTTATGCTTGTCTGTAGGTAGTCGTGTGTACAGGATGATTGGTACATAGCTTGGAGTGGAATTATCTATAGTTATACAGGGTTGTCAAAAAAAGTTGAAAAAAGGTTACATGGCGTAGTCCATAAGGCATAAATATATTTTGAGCTTATTAAGTCAACGCGTACTAGTACATTTGTTCGTAAAGCTTTACCTGTCAATTTAAATGGGAAAGAATCATTGTGTAATGTTGAGGCTTTCTATGTTACCTGGTTCTGTCTATTAAGGTTATACATACAAAATGAAAAATAAAGAATGAAAACTACCTGAATTCAAAAATACTAAAAAATTGAAAACAAAACATTAAAAAATATATATAACCTACTTCTACCTATAACTAAAAAGCTAAAAATAATTATAACAAAATACAACTCTAGCATATAAATAACACATTCAATGTTGTTAGGTACCTACCCAGGAAGTAAAAAATGTAAACATTAAAAGGTGCTCATTCTGTACAAATTAATTACCTACCAATCTAGTACATTTTTGAAGTCGGTGCCAAGCAACAATCAAGTTTGATGAATTGGTAGATAAGTACGAATGAAGGATTTTAGATTTGCTTGGCACCGGCTTCAAAATATACTAGATTGGTAGGTAATTAATTTGTACAGAATGAGCACCTTTTAATGTTTACATTTTTTACTTCCTGGGTAGGTACCTAACAACATTGAATGTGTTATTTATTTGCTAGAGTTGTATTTTCTTATAATTATTTTTAGCTTTTTAGTTATAGGTAGAAGTCGGTTATATATTTTTTTAATGTTTTATCATTTTCAAGGTTTTGTTGTTCAATAAAGTCATCATTTGAGGTTTCGTCTTCAGTTAGGGCATGAATTTTAGTTTTTGAGTGAAAGTTAGTACAGTCCTGGAAGTTATTTATCTTTATGTGTGATAATGCGTCTGCATTGCTATTTTTCTTTCCGGGTTTGTAAACAACTTTAAAATTATATTCTTCTAGTTCCATCTAGCAAGTCTGCTACCGGGGTCCTTTATTGAGAAAAGCCAAGTTAAAGGGCGGTGATCGATTGCGACTGTAAAGGTTCTCCCATATAAAAATCGACCTAAATGTCTTAACGGTCCATACTACTGCTAGTAGTTCTCTTTCAATAGTCGAATATTTCGTTTCTGCTTCACAAAGGGTTCTAGAGGCATAGGCAATTGGAAGATCTTTACCTATAGGTCCTTGAGATAAAACGGCACCTATTGCAAAAGCACTTGCATCTGTTGTTAAAATAAATTCCTGTTCAAAATCTGGATATTTTAAAATTGGGTCAGAAGTAAGAATTTTTTTTGAGTGTATAGAAGGATTGTTTACATTCATTATCAAATAAAAATTTAACGTCTTTTTGAAGGAGTCGAGTGAGTGGCTTTGTTATTTTAGCAAAATTAGAAATAAATCTGCGGTAATAACCTGCTAAGCCTAGAAATAATTTGATTTCTTTTGGATTTTTGGGTTCTGGAAAGTTTAATACACAGCTAAATTTATCGGGATTTGGTTTTAAACCATCAGGAGTAATGATATGACCTAGATAAGCTACTTCATGTCTTAAGGATTCGCAGTTATCTGGCTGAATTTTTAAATTAGAATTACGAAGTCTTTTGAATACTTCTGAAAGTCTGGAAATATGTTCATGAATCGTGGGTGAGTATACAATTATATCATCCATGTATACTAGGGCTCTTTCATTTTGGATACCAAGAAGGATATTATCCATTACACGTTGAAAAGTGGACGGGGCATTTTTTAATCCAAAGGGCATTCTTATAAATTCATAATGTCCATTCTCAACTGAAAATGCTGCTTTAGGAATATCGGTTTCATTGATTTCAATCTGATGAAAACCTGAAGCAAGGTCCAGATAAATCAGAAATATTGGGTAAAGGGTACTTATCATCGACGGTTAACTCATTTAATTTGCGGTAATCAATTACAATTCTCCATTTTTGTTTGCCTGAAGCATCGAGCTTTTTAGAAACCCAAACAGGGGATGACCATGGGAAAATTGAGGGTCGAATAATACCTTGATTTAACATATTACTTATTTGAGTCTTTACTTCATTTCGATGAATCTGAGGATACCTACAAGACTTGGTGTAAACAGGTTTGGAATTATTAGTGTCTATCGAATGCTTTATTTCATTGGTGAATGTTAGTTTGTCACCTTCTAAGAAAAAGATGTCTGAAAATTCTAGACAAAGATTGGTAATCATTTCATGTTCTTCTGGATTTAAATGGTCAAGTCGTAATTGATCTTTTATCAACTGAATCCTATCAGTGAAAGCTGATTCATAAATATTAGAATTAAGATTTAAGATTTGGTCAAAATTATTTATTGGTTCTAGAGAAAGGTCTGAAAAATCAACAGATTTTGGAATTGAGTTAGCATTTATGACTGATGTTAAAAATTCACCATTTGCGTTTATTTTCACAACGGCATGAGGTAATCTAACTTTCTCCTTTTTTTGTGCCTAAAGTAGGGCATCAGTATTAGATAAATTGCATTTTAGTTTGACAATTTTTTCTGTTCTTCCTTCAATTGAAATATTGTTTGAAGTTATAGGTTTAGGAACTTTTTTAGAAATATGACTTGTCGTAGCAATAAGATTTTTTGAGATTGAGTTTTGAGGATTTTGAATGATTTCTTGAGAAGAGTTTTCTTGTCCGGCTTTGAATAATGGGACAGTTATGAAATTAGTTATCAATTGTTTGGACTTAAGATCAATAATACAGTTATAATGATCTAAGAAATCAAGACCAAGAATTCCATCGAATTCTATGTCTAAGTTATACACGAAAACTTTATGATAATCATTAGGGGCAAAAGGAATTAGAGTGGATTCTGTATTTAATAATTTTCCATTAGTAATACCTTGAATTGGTTTACTTTCAGGATATCTGGGAAAATTCTTTACGACTTTTTCTTTAAAAATTGAGATTGAAGCTCCGGTATCGATTAGTAATTTGTGAGTTTGAGTTCTGTCAAAAATATAATATAAGTTTTTGGAACTTACTGTGAGTAAAGGATTTAAATAAACTGGTTCGTTTGAGTGTTTGTGTCGAGGTTCGTTTTGTTGAAAGACAAATTTTGTAGTTGGGTCTGTATTTCCTCTATGTTGGGTGGTTGGTTTCCCGAGGCTAATTCTTGAAAATTTTCTTCGTTTTGAGAAGAATTATTTTGATAATAATAGTCATTTTGAGAGTAGTCAAATTCTTGAGGATTTTCATAAAAGTCATCATCATAATATTGTTGATAATTATTTTGATCATAATCATCTTGAAAATGTTCGGTTTCATAATTAGAGTTTGAAAATTTATAATTATGGGAATATTCATTTATGTGATGCGTTCTTGGATTATTAAAATTAAAGTTTCTTTGCGGGTTTGGAATACTTACTTGAGGTCTTTGTGGTGTAAATTGGGGCTAAGAAGGTCTGAATTGTTGATTCGTTTGTTGGGTAAAATGTCTTTGTTGCTAAATTGCTGTGGGAAATTGGGTCTCGGTTGAAAATTTGTGTTTCGAGATCCGTTTTGAAAATTATTTGTTGGATTCATTGGAAATCGATTAAATTGGCAATTAGGGGCAATGTGTCCATTTCTGTCACATTTGAGACATATTATTTGAATGTTCCGTTTCTTAATTTGACTAGTAGATTGTCTGGAATCTAATTTTGGAAATTTTTGTTTTTCAAAATTTGAAAGTTGAAGCTCGCGTTTTATTCTTGCTTGTGCTTCTAATATATCTCGAGGATTTCCAGCACGAATGATTTGTCCTAGTCTGGGTTCTAGACCAGTCAAAAGGGTATTTAAACTCACTGTATCAATTAAACTGCACTGAGCATTTTTCTGTTCAGGGGTAAGATTTTGGGATTTTTGTAAAATGCGTGCATTTTAGCATTTAAAACTTGTAACCGACTGACAAAGTTAAGTGGGGATTCATTTTAGATTTGTTTGAGTCTTTGTAAATCTTGAATTAATGATGATAGATCCCTTGAATCTCCAAATTGGGTATTTAATAATTGTTTAATTTCTGGATACGTTGTGGGGTTTCTAGAGCTTACGAGCTGTGCTGCTCTGCCACGTAATTTATTTTTAATATGAATACTTAATAGAAAACTTTGGTCACCAAGGGCCATATTATATGCACAGTCACATGCATTAAGGAATAATTGGAGGAAAATTTGATCTCCATCGTATTCTGGGATAATAGAAAAGATTTCTGATAATTTGTAATTTTCTAGTTGAGTTTCTACGCTTGACATTGTAGCAAAGTTCGTTGAAATAACTAATAACTAAAACGTTTCTTAATAACTAAATCGCGTTTAACGTGTTTCTTAAAACTATATCGCTTTTTCTTTAAAATTGAGTATTTCCACCTTCGAAAATATTTCTCCGATCATTAAAAATTCTTAAATTTTCCACCTCCGAAAATATTTTTCTGATAATAAAAAATAATCAAATATTTCCACCTCCGAAAATATTTGTCCGATAATAAAACAAAAATAATATTTCCACCTTCGAAAATATTTTAAATAAAAATCAAAACAAAATTCTTAAAATTAAAAGGTTTAAAGGAATGATTGGATATTAACACTGATAATCGTAAAAATGCAACAAATTGAACATAAACATAAAAATTAAAGAAACGATTATCTCTTACTTGATCTCTCTCGTTTTCATGGAGCTTGAGCCTTTGTCGTGTCCACCAGCAGTGAGGCAAATTCCGTGTTCAACCAGCTTCTTTCGACGATCTATCTTGTCCTAGCAGTGAGGCTATGGTCCGTGTTCAACCAGGAAAGTAGATTTTTGGCTTTGGTCCTTTGTTTCGGCAAGGGATTGGAATCCGCCGTTTCTAGTGAGCGTTCGGGTGTTCTAGAAACGTGCACGAAATCCGAATGAACTGCGCCAAATTTTGTTACGTCGATAACAAAATTAAAAACTTTTTAAAAAATGTTAGTTTTACAAAAACACTTTTTAACTTTTACACTTTGAATTGTTACTTGATATTAATTATTACAATAAATTATTGTGTTAATATCTGTGTTAATATCAACTCTCCTACAGATTTACAAAGAATTTATAGGTTCTGTCATGATGACTAAGGTGGCCTTAATAACACGTGGAGTTTTACTTGAACAATAGAATATTGTTGGCTATTAAGCTCACCTATAAATAAGCAATTTTGGAATAAACAGAAATATCAATTAGTTGAAAGGAAATATTAAACATAAGATACAATGTTGCACAAAGGGGTCTTTCATGCTGACTCACGTAACATTAATAATAAAGTCAAAAAATTACAAACAACATTCCTCAGTAACAAAAAGTGTATTAGCGGAAAAAATTTCACCTACCCAAATAAATATTTCTCTCTCTGAAATAAAACATGGGTCACAAGGTCGGGTTATGATCCACTGTGAAGACAAAAAATCGTTGGAGCAACTGAAGGTAGATGTGGAAAAGAAACTCGGACAGGAATATGAGATAAAAATTGGTCAATTTTCTAAACCAAAGATTAAAATAATTAATGTAAAACCCGAGGATATTACCCAACCCAGTTCGTGGAAAAAATTCATAAACAGAATTTTCCCGAGCAAATCATACATGAATCAAAAGTGTTGCACAAATATACAAATAAAAACAATAGCGGAATCAATGTTTTAATGGATGTATCTGCTGCAGAATTTAACTATTTTGTTGTCGAATAAAAGTTGTCGAATAAAAGCAGGTTGTGCATTAATATTGGTTGGAACAGTTATACACCGATTTGCCCTTTATGCTCTGGATCTCACTGAAGAGATCTGTGCAAGTGCAAGCAATTTACTTGCACCAATTGTAAATTTGCAAAAGAAAACCTGAAAATAAATGATATCGATATACACCATCATCTTCTTAGTATCACTTGCCCCAGTTACATTAAACAAGTGGCAAAGAATAAAGAAAAAAATAGCAGCTTACCATGAGTATCAGAAGGAACCTTTGCAACATACTGATAACCCAAGGGATCGCACAGAGTTACATTCAACAAATTCGGATTTCAATGTCAGCCTATATTACCAGAACGTCAGGGGTTTAAATACTAAAACCGACAGTTTCTATTTGGCTACGTCAAGAGGTGAGTTTGATATTGTTTGCCTTACCGAAACATGGCTACCTGACGGAGTTAGAGACAGTCAACTTTTTAATGCAAACTATGTGGTGTATCGTAATGACAGGCAACATTCAAAGAGAGGCGGGGTAGCTATTGCTGTTAGTAACACAATAAAGTCAACTGAGATAGTTCTTTATAGATGTAAATTGGTACCTGAAATTAATCTAGTCAGTTGCAAAATATGTCAACTTAATCAGTCGTTTTATGTAATCGTTGTTTATATTCCTCCATCTTGTGCTATTGATGACTATCAGTGTTTAGTTGACATTATTGAATCTAGTAATTTAGTCAGTAATAACTTATTGGTTATAGGTGATTTTAACGTTACCAATTTTGCAATTCGAGAAGTTCGAAAGATCTGGCTATATACAGTACCTTAAAACTGAATACTTTACGAATGGGATTTGATACAAAATTCTACCACAAATTAGAGAAAAATTACGATTAATGGTGTTTCAAAGTCTATTCTGACTTCGTTCTCAATGGCTTTATATTTATTGATGTAAATTGCAAAATGAAAATTTGTTTATGACATTTAAATTGACATTAGAAAATTTGTTGTTTTTAGATATACAGGTAGCATAAAAAATTCTAAAGATCATGTATTATAGTTAAACAGCTTTCAAATTAGAAGAATTTGAAAGAGTTGTCTTTAGAATTTATAAGTGGCGTTCCTTGGTACGACTTTGTTATAAGATAGCGCATTCGCCAAAAATGCGATCAAAGAATTCTATTGTTTCAGTGATCCCACTAACGTCATAAGGGAAAACCTAGGAAAAACCTTATGAACTATCCCGATACTGAGTTGTTCAAAAGGAGGTTACCATTAATGTTTTCTTAATTAATTGTCGGTAACCAGATACGATTAAATTCTACAGAAGTAGAAGCGATACAATCGTCTTCATTCAAAAGAATTAAGGCAGACTCTTTTATTTTTCGTTTCGTGTTATATTGTTCTTTGTGAAGTATAGTTGAATTGCCAAATTTTATTTTATGGCCTAGGTTCCAAGCATGTTCACAAATTTTCGATTTTTCAAATTGTCGTTTCTTTATGTAATTCTTGTGTTCATTTATTCGTACGTTTAGTGGTCTCGATGTTTCTCCAGTATAAAATTTATTGCATTCGCAAGGAATCTTGTATATACAGTTTTTTGCGTTCAAGTCTAAAAATAGTGGTCTGAGAATTCATTAAAGTATGTAAAAACACACACTCAAGATCTAAATAATTATATGAAACTAAATGGAGTATCAAAATAGTCTTTTCAAACAGGAGAAATGACATGAAAAACCCTTGAGACTGACCAATGCATATTAACTAGTATATAGAGCTAATGATAGTTTCTTAATTTTAAATGAAGGTAAGAGATGTATTATAAAATAAACAAAATGTTAACCATTATTACACTTTTAGTGCAAGAGAAATAAAACAAAGAATACTTAATACAGCCTAATACAGGCCATCACCTGCAAACGCAGATAACATAGAAATATAATCTTACAAAAGTATCTCAATAATCAAAGAACATTCAAGGATTAAGAGTGAAGTGTAGCTGTTATGTGCATTTCCATTTCAAGTTAAAAGTATTATTTCTTTTGCTATCCTCATATTTATTATTGTCGGTTCGTCACTGTTAACAATTTCTAATTTTATCATTCAAATAATGTAATGTGGTATGGGAAGCTTATGAATAAATAAAACCAGAGGGCTTGTAAAACATTCTTAAGAACCTGTACCACTAATCAATAAATAACAGTTATAAAGTATTGTATGATATGTTTCATAAACATGAATTCGGGACTTTGCAAATAAACAAATTAAAATCATTATATATCTTCCATTCTTTATTTGGCAAACACTTCAAACTAAATAATATAGATAATTTCTCTTACATGTATCTGCAATGTATAATTTTAAAACTCTCACTGCTGTAGGTACTTTATGCAATAAACGGCTGAAGTTACTAAGTATGTGTTTTTGTTACACCTACAATAAATGCAGCTTCTTATAATTTTTGGCATAATCAACTAAAACACAATTATTGAAATCAAATACCTACCTACATATTCCTATTTCATGAATTAAAAGTCTTTATTCCTATGCAATAATATCCTACTTATATGAATTTCAAATATAGCTGACAATCATATTCTTTCTAAAAATCATTTTTATAATTATTGGGAAATATTCAGGTGGCAACAAGTTTCAAGCATAATATATTCATGGTCGATGGCACCAAGATCAACTACAAATTAGTTCAATATGGGAAGTTGCTTATCAAATTTGTAAACCATGTAACAGTCAACATCATTTGTTTAGTTTTCCTGTTACAAATAAATATTTTCATTCAATATTTGAGCAAAAAAATAAAATTTGCACCTATCTAGTACAATTTTTTTCTGATTAGGCACTCCCTAAATGTAAGGCCGATAAGTATTTTATTGCATTCAAAACGATTTTTTCAAATATGACAGCCATCTCATGCTACAAGAAGTTTCTGATTTGTTTTTATCTATGATCCTCACCTCTCATAACATATATATTTCTGGAAACAAATGATTTGTAGGTATATGAATGATGCAGTTAAACTATTTAGGTAAGATTTATCTAAAGGATGTTACTGCCAGGAATTGGGTTTTTTTGTTTAACAGGGTTTGAAAATAGGCTTCTTCCACAATCACTCTGCTGTTACTTCTTTGTTATTGTGACTGCTATTTGCTTCTACGATTTGTGTTTAAAAATTGGGGTGATTTTCATCTCTGAAGTGGTCTTGATAGTGGAATCTGAACTTTTGGTGTTAAAGAGCTGGATGTTTCTTTGTTGACCTTCTCTATATTGCATTTTCTGGTATTGTAGATTTCAGTATATTCTATTGTGGTGGACTGTCTTGCAATTTTTATTTTTGTACCCAAGTTGTAAGTTTTTGATGTTTTTCAGTTATCTAGGAACAAGTAAGTAATTTCAAAAATATTCTCGAAGAGGTCTTTGATTATGTTGCCTGTTGATTTGGGATTTCTCTTATCAGATTTCTCCTGCAACACTTTCTCTCAGAATACCCAGAAAATTTGTAAAGAAGAATTTCTGTACTGACATTTAGTAACTTTGTTCTCGATTTACAATTTTCAAATAGATATTATTTGTTACAGAAAACTCTGAGGAAAGAAACCTAAAATGAACTGGCAATCTAATAACAAGTATTCTGTTTGGCGTTGAATCTGTGTTGTTCTCCATTCAAAAAATTATGTAAAATTAGTGCTGTTTATAAATGAGTCTATTTGTTTTTGTTTTGGCTCGTCAACATTGTCATTGTATACATAGTGCAGCTTTAACAAATATTGTTTCTTCTGTTTTGATAATGGGTGGATGTAGACCAGGTATATATGAATTGTGATTTTGTGAGCAAATAAAGATTTATTTTTGATGTCAATCAATCTATTTGACTACTTTGGAAGTGAGGTCATTAGACAAATAATTCTCGCTACAGATGCGCCACATGAGTTAGAAAATAATACGGAGGAAAAGTATGGAACTGGACTCCTCAGCAAAGAAATAAACCAGGACGTTCACGAAAGAAGAAAGTACAAAATATACACAAGGGATGGAAAGGCGGGGACTACAGGAGGCAGACTGGAATAATAAGCAACGATGGCTCCTTAGGATGCGAGAAGCCGCAATAAAGCTGCAAGGCCTCGCAATATATATACATATATATGTATATGTATATATATTGTAATGGATTTCAACAGACAAGAGATAATACAAAAGTTTAGTAATTTGAATAAGTAAATGATTGGGGAAATGTAAATATCTTTCATACATATCTAATGAAGAAAGGAATTGCAAAAATCATATCAGATAAAGTTAACCTAAAAATATAAACTATGTAAAAAGAATTCAAAAGCAAATTGTTGAAAGGATAAAAAGTGGCATATAAAGTTAGATAATCTATCATGCAGATTGTAGTAGAATTTTGATACTTACATAAAAAAATCTAGGCAGAGAGTCACATTTAGGTCAAAAAAAGGTTAAATTCACTTATGAAATTCACTACTTACCGCACGGTGTTACACCACCTGTTTATTACACCGTGACTTACCGTTATAAGTTTTCAGGAATGATGGAACAGTAAAGAGATTTATACCGTTAGAAAGAGCTTAGAGCATAGTTTATGAAAATTCAATAGTTCAAAAGATATTAAGTCCTAATTTCAGTAAAATCCAATTTTTTTTTAAAGTACCTGTTAAATGACTGGTGACCAGCAGGTGACAAGTATCAAATCAAAATTTTTGAAAACATGAATTAAGTGATTTAGATAAAATTTAGGAGAGTAAAAGGTATTGAAATTCAATTTAAAATTTGTTTAGAATTTTGCATATGATTTAGAAGGAACATATTTGGAAATTAATAAAATAAATTAAAGCGGAAATGGAAATAGCAGGTGGCAAAATATATTACATAAATAGGAAATCTGACATTGAAAGGTCCTCTTTGTTTCCCGATCGTCGACCAGGGCAGTTAAAAATTTCGTTCCTGTAAAATTACGTTTCCATGACAACCAGATAAATGATCTGTGATATCATTGAAATAAGTGTTCCATTTCAGTTTTGACAAGAAATTAAGTTTGAAGTTAAAATTTTTGAAGTTTTTTTTGGATCAACAATTTGAAATTAAAAATAAATATTCCATAAATGGAATTAGTTGAAATCCATTGGATGGAGAAATAAAATGAATTTTTGTTGGAAGAATATAAATATTGGTACAGCAGTAAACAAATCAATTAAGCAGCAGAATTTAGTTTATATAAAAAAAAACAGAAATCAGGAAGTGGTATTCCAAAACCAAAAGTAAGGAAAAGGGAATTCAAGCCAGGCAACTGTGAGTTTTTGAAACATTATTTAATAAACAGATTATTGAAATCTAAAATCAATCAGTGATAGAAACAAAGGTTTTTTTTCAAATTTAGTATAATGAATATTTGTGTTTAGAGTATTGAAATATTTTTTGTAACAAATTGATAGAAATTTAATAATATTTAATTACCCAGGAAATTTATTTTGTTGTAAAGGCAATATTATATCAGAATTGTATTGTGGACAATCATTATAAATAAATTGTAATTTGATTGAGAATTTGAAAATTATTTATTAGTCATTTAGAAATCTTAATTTGATTTCAACCAATGCCAGACCTTACATAAATATTCTAAAAATAGAGAATTAAGTTATTATAAAAATATTGGTCATGAGTGATCATTTGATATATTTGGTGTGACCTTTTTTGAAATTTTAACTTCAATATCTAACAAGTTACAATATATAACATTAAGATTTTGTAAATCCGTTCTTTTATTTATGTTGTTGACTTGATTATTAATGCAAACCATCTCTAGGAAGTTCCGTTTGAAAAGATTTTTTTCTTGTTCTAATACTTTTGCATTTTTGAAATCGGCAGTGTGATTGTTGTTGATGCAGTGTATTGCAAGAGCACAGCTTTCTTTGCCAAGCCTGATATCACTCTTATGTGAAATTATTCTAGATGTTTGCCCAACATAGGTAGCTTGACAGTCTTTGCAATTAATAGAGTACACTACATTTGATTTCTTTTCATTCGGTGTTTTGTCCTTTATTTTAGTAAATATGTTAGCAACAGTTTTAACTGATCTATAAGACACTAGCATATTGTTGTTGGTGTTAATAATTTTTGCAATTTTAGGTGAAATTAGTTGAATATATGGAATTGATACATGTATTGATGTAGTATTATTGGAGTTGATAAGAGTATTATTACTGGAAACCGTGTTTTACCCAATTCTTCAATTTTGATGTAACATATGGACAACATATGTGATAGTGATCCCTTGAAAAAAACCCATTTTCGAATACAATACATTTATGTTGTAAATTCAGATAAAGGAAATGTCACAACTGCAATACTGAAAGATATAAATTATATTGAACTTGCCAACAATCTTCTAAGCGATAACAAATACTATAAACTTATTAACAAAGATCCGACCTCTACAACTCAACAAAAGGCCTCTCGCCTTTTATCTGAGCTTAAGAATAATATTAGTTGATGTCTTATCAACGGCTTATAATAAAAACAACCCATTTTATATAGAGGATTCTTTTGTTTTTGCAAACACATTCAATGACTATTTGATACCCGCAAATTATGACTTAGTAAGCTTAGATGTTATCTCGCTTTTCAAGAACATTCCTGTAGATTTGGCTGTAAATAGTATTGATAAACATTGGACCACCATTTCGAAACATATTAGCATTAACAAAAATAATTTTATGAAACTCACAAAGTTCGTTTTTGATACAACTGTGTTTTCTTTTCAAAATCAATATTTCAAACAGATTTTTGGGTCTCCAATAGGCTCCAAACTATCACACATAATTTCTCAATATGTAATGGATGATTTAGTCAATGACTGCTTACCCAAATTAAATTTTAACATCCTTGTTTTAAAAAAATTTGTAGATGACATAATTTGCTGCATCCCAGCAGATGCTAAAGATTATCTATTACAAACTTTCAATAATTATAACTGTCATCTAGAGTTCACTTTAGAAGAAGAAGATATTAATTGCATTATTCCATTTTTAGATACAAAAATAATAAGGGGCTCTGATAATTACCTGAAAATAGACTGGTACCGAAAACCATTAAGTTCCGGGAGATATCTAAACTACCATTCAAATCATCCCATGAAGATGAAAATCAATTTGATTACCGGGATGAAAAGAAGGATATGTCAAATCAGCCATTCTTCTATAAGGGAAAAGAACTTACATATCCTGTATCAACTATTCATAGAAAATTCATACCCTTCTGGTTTTCTAAAAATATTAATCTATAATTCTCCACGGGATATAAATATGGGTACAAGACAGGAGGCGGTTTCCAGTAATAATACTCTGATCAACTCCAATAATACTACATCAACACATGTATCAATTCCATATATTCAACTAATTTCACCTAAAATTGCAAAAAATTATTAACACCAACAACAATATGCTAGTGTCTTATAAATCAGTTAAAACTGTTGCTAACATATTTACTAAAATAAAGGACAAAACACCGAATGAAAAGAAATCAAATGTAGTGTACTCTATTAATTGCAAAGACTTTCAAGCTACCTATGTTGGGCAAACATATAGAAGCCTCAACAGCAGAATAATTTCACATAAGTGTGATATCAGTCTTGGCAAAGAAAGCTGTGCTCTTGCAATACACTGCATCAACAACAATCATACTGCCGATTTCAAAAATGCAAAAGTATTAGAACAAGAAAAAAATATTTTCAAACGGAACTTCCTAGAGATGGTTTGCATTAATAATCAAGTCAACAACATAAATAAAAGAACGGATTTACAAAATCTTAATGTTATCTATTGTAATTGTTAGATATTGAAGTTAAAATTTCAAAAAAGGTCACACCAAATATATCAACAGATCACTCATGACCAATATTTTTATAATAACTAAATTCTCTCTTTTTAGAATATTTATGTAAGGTCTGGCATTGGTTGAAATCAAATTAAGATTATTATTACGATGCTTTCAGTTAGATTTTTCTCGAATCATATCCCTTTCAAATAACTTCAAAACAAACTAATGTCAGTCAATCATGAAATATCTAACAAGAATTTTATTAAAACATCAATAGTGCAATTTAACGAAAAAAACGAGTTTTATATTAGTATGGCCTTTTTTTCCTCTAGTAATGTTAGTGTGAATAAGAACCTCGCATTTCGTAAGTTTATATTCAAAAAATTTTTAACAATTCTTTCTGTCATTTTATATGTAATTTTTAGTTGAACTGACGAAGGAATAAACATATTCTGAAAGCTTTTCAAAGTAATAAAGAGTATTTCTTTTTAACACCCTAGTGAACTGACTGCTTCCCAATTAATTATATATATATATATATATATATATATATATATATATGTTATATGCAAAATATATCAGCAATTAGTTCAAACAGTCGACAACTCAACGGAATTTAAAGCGTACGTGACTTCTCAGGGATATCAAATTTCATCTCGAATTATATGCAAACAACTTCCCGGAAACCTACACGAGTCCGTTTACCCAGTAAAATCGCTGACTTGCATCAGCACTTTTGTCAATGTTATAAAAGCAACTGGAAACGATCTCGTGTTGTCATTCAAATAATATCACTTTTAGTATTAAGTAATTCAAATAATATCAGTTTTAGTACTAAGTCATTTAAATATTATCACTTATAGTATTAAGTATTTCAAGCAATTAATTGTTTAAATTTTGATTTTGTATGTTTTAAATAAATAATCTTTTTTAAAAAGTGATTTGAATCAAAGTGAATATAAAATTGGCGCAGTCAGTAGGATATTCCAGACACAGCTAGAACACGAAGATTTCTAACTAGTTGTGGTGGTTTCCAAGCCTTTGCAGAATAGAACCTAATTGAAAAGGACAACAACTACCAAGTACTAGCAAGGGAACACGCAACCAGGCTAACCAGTGCTAAGTGACGCGGAGAACAGTCCGATGCGAGGAATAATAACGTAAGAATCACATAAAGTAACTATTTTTTATTTTTTGTTTTGATTTTATTTTGAATGACCACCAGTTCTTTCATTTATATAATATTTTATTCCTCATAACCTTACCCTTCTTAAATATTTTTGAAACTATATATTTTACATAATCATATTATTTTATTTCCATTACTTTGACTTACATATTTCGAAGTATTTGAAACATTATTTCAAGTTTATTATTACTTTACCATTTATACATTCCTATTTCAAATTTGTTATAACTCTATTAAACATTGCTCGATATTGGATATTGATAAACTAGATATTTACCATTTACATTTAAAACCTCAACATTTAATTTTCATTTATTGTGCGAATTTATACAATTATAAAAATGGCCACCACTAGACAAGCAGCTACACCAACCGTAGAACCCTATAAGCTATCGGAAATATTTGCCATAATTCCTGAGTATGATGGTAATCCGATATTTTTGAATACTTTCATATGCTCCTGTAATACTGCTTACAGCATGGCAACGGATAATCAGCAAGTATTGCTAATTCTCCATATCAAAAATAAGTTACGCGGTAGAGCGGCTGAGTTAATTAATTCGCGAAACCCTAGTCAACTAGCTGAAATTCAAACCCTCCTAGAAAATCATTTTGGAGGTCCTAGGGATCTCTCGGCTTTTATATAGGACTTGCAAAGAATGCGGCAAACTCCTAATGAATCCCCTCTTACATTTTCTGCTAGACTTCAGACGCATCAGGCGAAAATGCTAGCAGCCATAAACAAACAAAACCTAACTGTTAAAGAAAAACAATCACAGATTGACTTGATAGAGTCAATGGGTCTTAATAGCCTCCTCACGGGTTTAGAGCCCAAAATTGGTCAATTCGTTGGCGCTAGCGACCACTGCAGTATTCTCACTGCCATTTCCAGAATTAAACGAGAACTACAACTATCACATTTAGAAACCCAGAAATTTTTATGTAATAGAAAAAGTTTCCAATAACCCTCTCGTAAACCAAATAACGTCCCACCTCCAAAACAATGCACATTTTGTAAACGAATGGGCCATCTAAGCAACGAATGCTTAGTGAGAATGAGACAATTTCAACACAACCCGAACTCCAATCAGAATTATTCCAATTATTACCCTCATTTTTCTAATCAACCTATGAATTTTAATAATAGACCTCAATTCTCTCACCAACAACAACCCTCAACAAATAGACCAACTCCAACTTCTAGTAATTATAGGCCAAATCCGAGTTTTTTCAAACAACAACAACAACAGAAAACTCACCACCTAAATAACCAACAATTTGATCAATATGATCAAACCTATAATTTTTCATACGATGACACAAAATATTCAAACACAAACTGAATACCAAACCGTATCAGACAATTATTACCCGGACACACACAAACCCCACAGTTTCGAATATCATCCAAACGAAAACGCATGTAATGACAATTATAACCAACCATATGATGAGTATTACGACAGCGAACAGTTTCCTTCCCAACAAAATTTTCAGACTATCCCTGCAGAAGCAAAACCTCCCGATCACGAGATCTCCGATCTTCAAACACAAATTCAAACGATGAACTTGAACAATTTCAATCCAAAACTAAACTTTTCCGAACAGAATTTTCTGTAAGACCACTTCTTTCGGTCAATTCGAAAAACCTGTACTATATTACTGACCCTTTAAATACATACAAACTCCTTATTGACACCGGAATAGGATTATCAATATTTGAGCCCGAAACTTGCCAACGATTTAAACAACGATTTCCCGAAAACGTAGTCATCCAAGGAATCACTGATCAGAAAATCTTAATCAACGAATCCACCCTTGTACCTTTCAATGTCGCCGACCCACACAAGGTGTATATCTGTAACATTGACATTGAATTCGACGGATTACTGGGTTCAGATTTCCTTGAACACTATAACTGCATTATAGACTTTAACAGCAAACAACTTGTCACTAATTTTAAAACCTTACCACTCTACAAAGTTACGGATGATACTGTCATGTGTGCTCAGAACCCTGCATCCCAATTAATACAATCTCTTTAGAACCCCGAACAGAACAGATATGTAAATTAAAATGTAATCTCACTAACACTGAGGCTTTCCTATCATCTGCCGAAATAGAAAAAGTTTATCTTCCCCGTGCCCTTGTTAAAATTAATGAAAAAGGCGAATTTCTTACTTCAATTTTAAATGCAAATGTTATCCCCAAAACTGTTAATTTCGAGAATTTGGAACTCGAACCGATAAACAATTTTTCCGTAAACATTCTTTCCGAAAATTACTCACAAAACTTAACCCAGCCTGATAGACAAACTACAATCATGGAACAACTTCGGTTAGAACATCTGAATGATGAGGAAGCCGAACTTATTTCTCAACTCTGCCTCGAATATTCTGATATATTCTATTTAGAAGGTGACCAACTGACCTTTACAAACGAAATCAAACATTCAATAGACACTAATAACGCGAAACCCTCTTTCACAAAGTCATATCGGTACCCCGAAATACACAAACAAGAGGTAAAAAGTCAGATATCAAAGATGCTTGACCAAGGCATTATATGTCCGTCTAATTCGCCATGGTCATCCCCGGTTTGGGTAGTTCCCAAAAAACTAGACGCATCTGGTACCCAAAAATGGCGTGTCGTCTTCGATTATCGTAAACTAAATGAAATTACTGTTGACGACAAATACCCCCTACCGAACATTTCGGATTTATGACCAACTTGGCAAATGCCAATACTTCACCACTCTCGACTTAGCTTCAGGGTTTCACCAAATCGAAATCGATACAAAAGACATTAAAAAAATAGCATTCACAGTTGATAATGGTCATTTTGAATTCGTTAGAATGCCCTTCGGTCTTAAAAACGCTCCATCCACCTTCCAAAGGGTAATGGATAATATTCTTTTAGGTGTTCAAAACGAGAGATGTTTAGTCTATATGGACGACATTATCATTTATTCTCCGACTATACATGAGCACATAGCCCGACTTTCTTAAGTTTTCAAACGATTGCGAAAAGCCAATCTAAAAATCCATCCCGACAAATGTGAGTTTCTTCGCAAAGAGGTCGCGTATCTAGGCCACCTTATAACTCCCTAAGGCGTGAAGCCTAACCCCTCAAAGGTAGATTGTATCTTAAATTTTCCCCAACCAAAAAACCCAAAAGATATCAAGTCCTTCTTAGGGTTGGCTGGTTATTACAGGCGATTCATCCCCAATTTCGCCAAGATTTCGAAGCCTTTGACAAGATTACTTCAAAAAGATATACCTTTCCAGTTCGATTCAGAATGCGTCAAATCTTTTGACGAATTACTTCTACCCCCATACTCATATACCCTAATTTTGAAGAGCCATTTATTCTTACAACCGACGCCAGTTCATTTGCTATCGGCGCAGTGCTCTCTCAAGGCCTCGTAGGTAAAGATTTACCTATAGCCTATGCCTCCAGAACTTCCTGCAATGCTGAAACTAAGTATTCAACCATAGAACGAGAACTCCTTGTGGGCGGTTAAACACTTTCGTCCGATAATTTTTGGCCGTAAGTTTTTACTTCTAACCGATCACCGCCCGTTAACTTGGCTGTTTTCTATAAAGGATCCTGGAAGTAGACTTGCAAGATGGCGCCTTAAGCTCAAGGAGTACGACTATCAAATAATTTACAAACCCGGCAAAGTAAATAAAAACGCCGACGCTCTCTCTCGCATTAAAGTTAACAACTTTAATGAATACATATCATTTTAAGCAAACAGTCATCTAACACCATTTACAATACTCCCAACAAATGAAACTGACGATGACTCACAAGAACCCCAGACGAGAAGTCCCATTAATCTCCAACAAATCTCTGAAGAATTTAGAACTTTTGTCGAGCGATATCAAACCGTCTCACTCATAGATTACGACAAAATTCAATTTTCTAATTGCCAACTCTTAGACCGAGGAAACAAAAACATCCTAGTATTTCCCCAAGGCTCTCTCATTTCACCACGACATCATCGAAGACATTTTTGAGGAAAATGCTGATTTCCGTACCCCTAGAGTAAATGTCTTTGCAAGCAAAAGTGTCAGAAAAAGACGCTATTACATCGTCCCTCTCCCTTCTGACCCAGAAGTAGTCAACGAGATTCTTTTCGCATCTTTGTATAATAGTAGAGATGTGTTCACTGAAAACGAAGTATTCTATGTTGAGAATAACATTGAACTGTTCATTTTGGAAATGCTTACGTTTATCTTTTCCGAAATCGATATCAAATGGAAAGTTTGCCAAAATATCGTTCAAACGGTTGAGAAAGACCAAATACCTATCATTCTCGACCAATTTCATAACGGCAAAAATAATATACATTGAGGCATCAATGAAACTATCCGCAGAATAAAAGAAAAATTCAATTCGCAAGGACTAACTAAGGACGTTGACAATTTTATCAAAAACTGTCAAACTTGCCAGAGAGCAAAGGTTTACAGGAAAAATCTCGACAGCCCACTTGTCATTACTCAAACCCCACGGACACCCTTTGAACGTGTCAACATCGATGTTCTAGAAGTCCGAACAAAAAACTACGCATTAACTATCCGGTACGAACTAACAAAATTCTCTCAGGCCTACCCCATAACCGACAAATCCGCAAAAACCGTTGTTAGTACTTTACTACTCTATTTCCAACACTTCGGTACTCCATTACGGATACATTGTGATTATGGCAGGGAATTCGACAACACACTAATGAGAGACTTGTGTAAACTATTTGACATCAAACTATCTTATTCTAGTGTGGGACATTCCCAGTCAAATGGTTCATTAGAACGATTCCACTCGACCCTATTAGAGATGATTAGAATCCATAAACTATAAAATCCTGACGAACACCCTTTTAACATCCTCCCTTATGCAATCATTGCATATAACAATTCTATAAACAAAACTCTCAACAAGCCCTGATAACTAAGTACATCAGAGATCTCAATAATCGTATCTCTCACTATTATAAAATTGCTCGCGAAAGAACGGAAATCCAAAAACATAAAGCGAAAGTCAAATTTGATGAACACGTTTCTGAAATTCTCCCTAACTATCAAATAGGCGATAAAGTCTATATTAAAGAATCCCAGATCAAGGACAAACTCCAAAATAAATTCAATGGTCCTTTCGAAATCCTGAAGATTCACAGAAACTTCGCAACATTACTAAACCCTAAAAGCAATCAAAAATCAAAAGTAAATTTCGACCGAATGAAACCGTTCTTAGAAAGTTAATTTCTGTTTCAGGTTTTGCGTGCTGTTCGGGTCAGCAGTAGCCCAATTTCAAATACAACCAATAAACAATACTTTAGGTATCTACTTCCATAACGAAGCAGAAATAACTATATCCAATGATAAATGGACACTTTTAGTACACAGAAACATTTCTGCACTAGAACAAGTACTTACAACAAATAACAGAATATTACAAACTCTTGTAAAAACTGTTAACTTCAATTCTTTTGCTATGAACTACTGTCGCGCAGACATACAAACCCACATTACCCTTCTCAATCAAATTTCTAACTCAATCAAACAGAAATTTACTGACATTCACATGGACACTAAAAGACACAAACGAGGTATACTTGATGGGGCAGGTACCCTTTTTAAGGCAATCACCGGCAATTTAGACGCCGCCGACGTAAAATACTTTACGGAAAGCATAAACCGCTTAAATCAAGGTCAACTTCAAATTGAGAACTTACAAAAAAACCAAATAAGTGTCACCACATCTGTAATCAAAAACTTCAACGAAACTATCCAAAATTTTAGAATCGACGAAAAACGATAACATGAAAAAGCTGGACAACACTATCGGAAAAATTAATGATAAGGTCGCCTACGTCGAATCAAAACTCGCATTACTTGAAATGTGTGAAAAACTTATGGAGAATTATCTCTACTTAGAAGATAATCTAAATGATGTTTTAAATTCTATCACATTCGCGCGTTTTAAAATAATTCACTCTTCAATTTCAACACCAGAACATCTTATTACCTCATTATAGGAAATATCGCAAAATTTAGTCAAAAGTAACCTTCCATTGGCTGTAAAGTACTCGAGCATCGCACAATATCTGGAAATCATTGAACTAGAGGCATTTCAAACATATACCGATCTTATATTTGTGTTAAGAATCCCTTTAGTCGAACAACATCCTTACACAGTCTTTCATTTATATCCTATCCCTATATACGATGAAAGAATAAGTTTGCATCATATGCTATCCTTCACTCAAAAATATCTTGCAAAGAATGATGATTCTTTAATGTTTATTCCGAACAAAGACTTAAGTGCGTGTAAACCGTTAGCCACTCGTAAGAAACTGTGTTCTGAACTGTACGCATATCCTATTGACACAAACGCGTTATGTGAAGCTCAACTTCTAAAGAATGTCCAGAAGGTACCCGACAACTGTAAAAGCTCACTAATATTCACTCAAGGATACAACGTTCAAAAACTAGAACCCAATACATGGCTCATAATTACTTCTGAACCCATAAGTCTTACAGTGAATTGCGTTCAAACAAACCCAAAAACTCTTACAATCTCCTTCAACTCCATATTGACTCTTCAATCATAGTGTAGTGGGTTTATAGGAATTACAAAAGTTCAAGCCGAATCTGGTAAACAAACCAATGTTCTAGAAACATTTCAACCAGTAACAGTGCCATTCAACTGTTGCGATGCAGTGCCAGAAAAAATTATAATTTCTGAATGAAGTTCTGAAATTATAATTTTTTCTTTCCCTAAAGCTGAACACACTTAATGTAGAAGAATTAGACGTAGCAAATCACAAACTGGAACAATATTCCAGAGACCTCGATAGTCTCTTGGTTTACCTATACAACCTTAGCTGCTCTCATGATCATAGCGGCACTCATCACTTTCCAAGCTGTCAAAAAGAGGATGGTAAAGCCTCCAAAGGACTGCAATCCTGACCAGACTTCAGTGCCTCAGCCAAGACTCAAATTCTTCACCAAGCTTAGGCCTGTTTTGAAAACAGAACAAAGCTTAGAGACGCAAGTTTAAGTATACCCTATATGTTCTCTAAAAACACCTATTTTTAGGGTTCCGTATATACAATATACGGATACCCTTATAATATCACTCAGGATTTCTGCCTCTGTCACATCACAGCTATTTTCTCCTAAACTACTGGACGGAAGAGTTGAAATTTGGTATCAATGTATAGTTTGGTGACCCGATCAGGAGTACATATCGTAAAAGAAAAAATAGAAAAAATTTTGATTTTAGGGGTACTTCTGGGGGGAAAAACTAAAAAAATCGACCGTTCCCCCCCTTGATCTCCGAAACTACTGAGCCTAAAATTTTGAAAAAAATAGGAAATATAGAGCGTTGCCCGAACTTTACAGGAAAATTAAGGAGAAACCATTAATGTTAATTTTGGGGGGCAAATTATAGAATTAAATAAAAACTTAAAAATAAAAAAAATTTCAAACGCATCATGTAATATATCAAATGAAAGGTCTCATTCTGAGGAACACAAATATATTTTTTTCATATTACAAAAATTATTTAAAAAGATATTAACGAAAATATACCTAAATTTACCCATTCCCCCCCCCCCCTTGATCTCCGAAACTCCTGAGCCTAAAATTTTGAAAAAAATAGGAAATATAGGGCGTTGCCCGAACTTTACAGGAAAATTAAGGAGAAACCATTAATATAAATTTTGGGTGGCAAATTATAGAATTAAATAAAAATTTAAAAATAAAAAAATTTTCAAACGCATTATGTAATATATCAAATAAAATGTCTCATTCTGAGGAACACAAATATATTTTTTCATATTAAAAAAAATTATTTAAAAAGATATTAACGAAAATATACCAAAATTTACACATTCTCTCAGAAACTATAAAAAGTAAAGTTTTGAAAAAAAAATAGATTTATAGGTTCTGACCTGAAGTTTACTGAAAAAATAAGGAGAAACCTCTACTTTTAATTTGGGGGGGGAGCAATTACAGAATTAAACGGAAAATATAAAATTAAAATTGTTTCTAACCCATCATGTTATATATCAAATGAGAGGGCTCATTACGACGAAAACAAATACATTTTTTTCAAAATTTTAAAATAAATGAATTAAAAGATATTAACAAAAATATAAAAAAATTTACCCTTCCCCCCCTATCTCCGAAACCATAAGCTAGAAAATTTGGAAAAAATGAATGTATAGCCCCTCACCTGAACTTTACTGGAAAATTAAGGAGAAACCCCTAATATTTATTTTGGGGGGCAAATTATAGAATTAAATGGAAAATTAAAATTAAAATTGTTTCTAACCCATCATGTTATATATCAAATGAAAGGGCTCATTATGACGAAAACAAATATATTTTTTTCATATTTTTTAAATAAATTAATTAAAAGATATTAACAGAAATATAAAAAAATTACCCATTCCCCCCCCTTATCTCCAAAACCATAATCTGGAAAATTTTGAAAAAAAATGGAGGTATAGCCCCTCATCTGAACTTTACTGGAAAATTAAGGAGAAACCCCTAATATTTATTTGGGGGGGGGGGCAAATTACAGAATTAAATGGAAAATTAAAATTAAAATTGTTTCTAACCCATCATGTTATATATCAAATGAAAGGGCTCATTATGACGAAAACAAATATATTTTTTCATATTTTTAAAATAAATTAATTAAAAGATATTAACAAAGATATAAAAAAATTTACCCATCCCCCCCCTATCTCCGAAACCATAAGCTGAAAAATTTTGAAAAAACAATGGAGGTATAGCCCCTCACCTGAACTTTACTGGAAAAATAAGAAAAAACCCCTAATATTTTTTTTGGGGGGCAAATTATAGAATTAAATTGAAAATATAAAATTAAAATTGTTTCTAACCCAGCATGTTATATATCAAATAAAAGGGCTCATGATGATGAAAACAAATATAGTTTTTTCCATATTTATAAAATAAATTAATTAAAAAATATTAACAAAAATATAAAAAATTTGACCCATTCCACCTGGTGCGTTCCCGCAATTTGTTTAGTGTATTGTTTTCAATTTGATTGAATTACTTCATTGATTTTTAAACTTCTGCACCTTTTCTAAAACATTCCGTCGCGCTAATGCTAATTGTAAGTGTTTTTTGCCTGTAAAATATAGACAGTAGTGACATTCGTGTTCGGTTCCCTAGCTGTTTGGACGCTTGGGAGGTTCGTGTATTGTGCTCCGAACTATTCGGTCACGCTTTGATCCCGTCTGAAGAGACGGCGCTTATTGTTGTTTTTTGCGTTACGATTCCGCGAGTTAGTAGCTTCGTTCGTAACGACCGCTAAACCGCTTTCATTTTGTTTCTTTTGTGTTTACAAAGGCGCATCATTTGTTGTTAAACCCGCATTTTTGTTTGCTCAATCAATGAACATTACGTCGCTATTTTTTGTGTAACGTGTTGTCCAGACGAAGCTTTAAGAAACTGTTCCTGCTCTTACGGGGCTACCCTCTGAAGAAAGAAGACCCAAGAAAACACCAGAGCTTCGACATAAAAGGTTGGTGATTCGTTTATGTGACGGCACGTGTTTATTGATTGTTCCGCTAAAGGTCCTTCGTCAATTATATACTTGCATTGAACTAAAACCGCAACATCTAATTCATACATATATATATATATATATATATATATATATATATATATATATATATATATATATATTGAATATTCTCTATGGAATGTGCCAATAAATTACATAATTTGGTCCAGCTCCGGGCCGGATACATTTGAGTTAATTTCGTGCAAAGTTTAATGATCAAAACATTGATTTTTCGTTGCAATTATTGTTGAAAACCGCATTGAATCATTGAATTTTCGTTTCTTTATTTGTTAAAAGAGAAACCAAGTTCGGGATTCAGTCATTCCGTTAGAAATAAATTCGCATATTTCTTTTACCGCAAAAAAAACTTACAAGAGATCGTTTTGTTTGTTTGGTTATTTTGCTAAATTGTTTTGAATTTATTTGACATTGGGTCAGATAATTCGTACTTTCGACTTCAACAGTAAAAAACAACATTTTTGGAATAGTATTTTGTTTTCGTTCTATCGTGTTAGATTTGTTCAGTGGCGTTACAATGATTTTAATTTATTGTTAAGATGTCAAAAACCGCTGAAAATTTACGTAAATTTAAAAATCATAGACAATCGGAGTTTAAAAGATTAGAAGATATTTATTTTGCTGCCGAGAAAGTCTTAAGAGGTGACGACGTTGAATTGTTTTTTAGCATGATTGATATGGTTGATTCAATTCATTCAGAGTTTTTTAAACATCACAATTCGATTGTTGGATTAATTTCAGATGCAAACCTTGATTTTGACTTTGAGGATGACATTCGCAATAAATTTGAAAAATTGTTTTATTCAATTAGGTCTATTTTTGCTAAACTGAAATCTGTTCAGAATTCTACGCCACAAAATATAGCTCGGGAACAGGAAAGTGTTACTTTGCCGCGCATTGATTTGCCTTCATTTAGTGGAGACATATTGGAATTTGGTACTTTTATTGATTTGTTTGATTCATTAATTCACAATAATGAAAAACTCAGTGCTATGCAGAAGTTCAAATATTTGCTTAGCTTTAAAAGGGCCTGCTTTTGAGGCTATTAAGAATTTTAAACTAATACAAAACAATTACGTGAGTGCTTATGAAACACTTTTGAAAAAATTCAAGCGAACTCGTTTAATCGCGGAGTCTCATTGGTCAGCTTTAAAACAATTCCCCCAACTAACTTCAGATAGCCCTTCAGAGGTTCGGAAGTTATTGAATGACTTCAGTGATAATTTGGAAGCACTGAAGAATTTGGGTTTACCAGTAAATCAGTGGGATTTTTGTATCGTTCAGATGATGTTGAAACGAGTTCCAAAGAATTTAGCTGCTAAATTTGAACTTTACCATGGTACTGTGACCGCTCAAGATGACTTTCCGATCCGTTCGGAAGTTGTTGATTTTTTGTCAAAGTATTGTGATGCCTTTGAACATGTTGAATTATCCCGCAAGGCAAAGCAAAGTGTTGACAAAATTTACCATTGAATTCAAAGCAACATTCTTCCCGGTTCACTACATCTTTGTTTGTCACTAAGAATAGAAATTGTTTAGTTTGTAAATCCGATCATGCGATTTACAAAGGTTCTGAATTCTTGAACAAATCAGTATCCGCGCGGTTTAAATTTGTTAAAGATTTTAGACTTTGTTTTAATTGCTTAGGCGATTCTCATCAGTCGAATCGCTGTAAATCTTTATCCACTTGCCGCAACTGCAAAAAACGCCATCACACATTGCTTCATTTTGTAAATCGTGCTGATTCAGGTATTCGGTTTGAATCTAAAGCTCCCCCCGCAAACCTGGCTTCCACATCTGGTGGATCCAGTACCATTAATACTGTTGAAAGTCCCGAAACTTCTCTACCGCAGACTTCTTGTCATAGTTCACATTTGTCATACAATTCAAATGTGTTGTTATCTACCGCTTTAGTTGAGGTATTAGATAAGCACGGTTCTTATGAAACTTTGCGATGTCTACTAGATTCTGGTAGCATGACATCATTCATTGCGAGCAAGGCTGTGAAACGCCTTGGCTTCCGACCTATGCCCGCTTCGATTCAACTCAACGGGCTAGGTTCTATGCAGAGTCCCTCTGCTGAGGGCTCTCTTACCCTTTCTCTTCGCTCTATAGTAAAGCGTGAGTGCAATTTTGTTGTTGATACTATTGTTTTACCCCGCATTTGCAATGATATGCCCATTAACATGGCTAATATGGCATATCTAACCAATTTGAAACTTGCTGATCCTGGTTTCAATAGCCCAGGCGCTATTGACCTTTTGTTATGTGCCGATATATTTTCTCAAATTTTGTTGGTTGGACGTCTTCTGGAAAAGGAAGGTATTCCTGATGCTATTAACACTGTGTTTGGTTACATCCTTATGGGTAGAGTGTCTTCGAGTTCTATTAACTCTCACTCTCAGTCAGTCATAAACCCAACTTCGCTTTTTTGTAAAATTGAAGATGTAGTATCATTAGATGATTCCCTCCAAAGGTTCTGGACAATTGAAGATGTTCCTACCGCACTGGTTCAGTCCCCTGATGATCTTATCTGCGAAAAAATATTTTCCGAGGGATGCAGGAGATTGGATTCAGGTAGACTCGTTGTGCCTCTTCCTTTTCGAAATACACTTCCTGCTTTTGATGGAATGTATAATCTCGCCGTACAACGTTTCTACTCTTTAGAAAGACGTCTTCTACAGCAACCAGATCTCTACAGACAATATTGTGATTTTCTCAAAGATTATTTGGAGCTTGATCATATGGAGTTGGTTCCTGATCCATCTACTTCTTCTGATTGTTACTACATACCGCATCATTGTGTTTTGAAACCTGATAGTAGCACAACCAAACTTCGTGTAGTGTCTAATGCATAATGCATAATCATTCAAAAATACCTCATCGGTTATCTTTGAATGATTGTTTGTTTATCGGTCCCAAATTGCAGCCAGACATTATCGCTATTTTGTTGACCTTGCACTATTTAGTTTTGCTTCGCCTGCTTGCTATAGAAAACTTTTCTAGTTGTGAACTTCACGCATTTGGTGATGCTTCTGAGAAAGGTTATTCCGCTGTTGTTTATTTTGTGTTCGAAACCGCATCTGGATTTCGTCAAAGTTTTTTTGTGTTGTCTAAATCGAAAGTTGCCCCTTTGAAAACTTTGTCACTTCCCAGATTGGAACTGTGTGCTTCAGTTCTTACCGCTAAGTTGGCTCATTATGTTTATGAGCAATTCAATAGTCGTTTGTTGTTCAAGGTGATTCGTTGCTGGTCAGATTCCACGGTAGTCCTTTCTTGGCTTAGTTCTTCCCCGCACCGTTGGACATTTGTCAGTAATCGAGTTGCTTACATTCAGGAAAAATTTCCTTCTTCCCATTGGTTTTACATCCAATCTTGTGATAACCCCGCTGACTTGGGTTCCCGCAGCACTTTGCCATCAGAGTTGTTAGGCAATACACTTTGGTGGAAAGGCCCACAATTGTTGATTACCGCTTGTTTGCCACATGCTGGCTCAGACTCAAGCATGTCACCGCTAGTTATGACTGAAGCCCGTATAGTGGCCCTTCAAGTCACCGCTTTACCAAATTTATTTGGTACTTTGTTAGAAGAACATTCTTCTATTAATCGCATTACCCGCATTATAGCTCATATTTGTCGCTTTGTTGATAACGCCCGCAATCCAGACCGTAGGGGCTCTGGACCATTTTTGGCTGCTGAGTTATATCAGGCTCAGCTTCGCATTGTTCGCTATGTTCAAGATCAATATTTTTCTAAAGAGATTTCCCTTCTTCGAGAACGAAAACTTTTGCCCAAATTGCTTCGTAAACTTTCGCCGTTTCTTGATGAACAGGGAACTCTTAGAGTTGGTAGTAGATTGGCTAATGCTCCATTGCCGTTTGACACTAAATTTCCCGCACTGCTACCAAGTAAAAGTCGTTTGACTAATCTAATTGTCGATGATTGTCATGTCACCAATCTTAACGCAGGAATCCAAACCGTTTAATTTCTTTTGCAGCAACGATTTTGGATTCTATCCGCAAAGAAAGTAATTCGTAGTGTTAAAGCTCACTTAAGACGTGTCGTTGGAGATCAAATCCTAACCTACGAAGAACTTTCTACTGTATTTGCACAGGTCGAAGCAGTTTTAAACTCGCGACCTATAACCCCTTGTAGCAACGATCCATCGGATCTTACCGCCTTGAGTCCTGGAATGTTTCTTACCATGGAACCTTTAACAGCACCTCCTGAATCTGATTTCTTATCTGTCCCATCTAATCGTCTCAACAGATGGCAGTTAGTGAGTCGTTTGCATCAGGCATTCTGGAAACGTTGGTCGCAAGAATATTTACATACTCTTCATCAACGGAGGAAATGGACTGATCCCTCGGAGGTTTTTAAGCCAGGTACTCTTGTTATTTTGAAGCAAGACACTTCACCTCCTTTGAATTGGCCATTAGGGCGCATTATTGACGTACATCCTGGAGGTGATGGTATTGTACGCGTTGCTACAGTTAGAACTGCAAGTGGTACTTTGAAGCGACCTCTTGTAAAGCTTTGTCCACTGCCAGTGGACCCTTAGTTTTGAAATAAGTAATTCAAGGCTGGCGGAATGGTGCGTTCCCGCAATTTGTTTAGTGTATTGTTTTCAATTTTATTGAATTACTTCATTGATTTTTAAACTTTTGCACCTTTTCTAAAACATTCCGTCGCGCTAATGCTAATTGTAAGTGTTTTTGCGTGTAAAATATAGACAGTAGTGACATTCGTGTTTCGGTTCCCTAGCTGTTTGGACGCTTGGGAGGTTCGTGTATTGTGCTCCGAACTATTCGGTCACGCTTAGATCCCGACGGCGCTTATTGTTGTTTATTGCGTTACGATTCCGCGAGTTAGTAGCTTCGTTCGTAACGACCGCTAAACCGCTTTCATTTTGTTTCTTTTGTGTTTACAAAAGCGCATCATTTGTTGTTAAACCCGCATTTTTTGTACGCTCAATCAATGAACATTACGTCGCTATTTTTTGTGTAACGTGTTGTCCAGACGAAGCTCTAAGAAACTGTTCCTGCTCTTACGGGGCTAGCCTCTGAAGAAAGAAGACCCAAGAAAACACCAGAGCTTCGACATAAAAGGTTAGTGATAACTTTTATTTGGTGATTCGTTTATGTGACGGCACGTGTTTATTGATTGTTCCGCTAAAGGTCCTTCGTCAATTATATACTTGCATACTAATTCATACATTTTTTTTGAATATTCTTTATGGAATGTGCCATCGAAGACATTCCACCCCCCATTATTTCCGAAACCATAAGCTGAAAAATTTTGAAAAACTAGAAGTATAGCTCCTCACCTAAACTTTACTGGAAAAATAAGAAAAAACCCCTAATATTCATTTTGGGGGGCAAATTATAGAATTAAATGGAAAATAAAAAATTATAATTGTTTCTAACGGGTCATATAATATATCAAATCCCAGGGCTCATTATGACGAATAGGTACAAATATATTTTTTAAATTTTTTTAAAATGAATATTTTAAAATATATTGAAAAAATATATTTTAAAAAAATTACCCATTTTCCCCGTTATTTCCCAAACTCTAAGACCTCATTTTTTTAGGAAAAATATGAAAAAAATACCTAATTCTATTATTTGGTCTCCAAATAATAGAATTAAACGGAAAATAAATTACTAGAAAACCCCCATAGTAATTTTAGGGACAAATTATACAATTAAATGGAAAATAAACATTCAATTTTCAAACGCATCATGTAATATATCAGATAAAAGGCTCATTATGTGAATTACAAATATATCATATTTTTAAATCATGTGTTTAAAATATATTAAAAATATTAAACATTGACTTAAATCCCACTTTAGAAACTACACTATTTAAAATTTGAAAAATATATTTTATTTATATTTTTAAATAATTTGAATAACAGATTTAATAATTTATAATTTAAACTTTGACCTATTTTGCCGTTTTTTTTCCAATCTACAGAGCCTCAAAACTCAGACAGTAGATTATAAAAGGCATTTCTGAAAGTTTATTAGTAAAATAAAACTATAATGTTACTTTTTGGGGGCCAAATTAGAAAATTAAATACATATGTATTGTGATAAAAATCAAGGGAATCCTAAAGCAGATAAAATAAAAAGTCTATGTGTGGAAAATCAAAGTGTATATTTTTTATAAATTTAAAACGCTTCCTTTAAAAGATATAAGGGTAAGTATAAGAAAATGCACTCATTCCCTGCTTGTCTGAAACTGGAATATTCGAATCTTGAAGGTGGTACGGAACCCTAAGTATGCGAGTCCAATTCGCACTTGACCAAATTATTAATATTGATTTATATTATAAACCATCTTATTTTTTTTACACAGTATTTATTTCACATTACCTTTTACTTTATATTTTATTTTGATATATTTAGGTTAAGCATTTAATTATTACTCGTCTTATTTTATTGCTCATTTATTTAACATGTTTTAATTTTATTTTTCAAATTGATTTTTTGATTTTTACCTATATTTCGTTTTATACACTTATTACTTATTATGTATACCATTCAAACATCATTTTATATTATTTTATGTTTCTAAAAGTTAATGTTATAGCATCAACTTTTGAGATGTAAGGGGAGTTGTTATATGCAAAATATATCAGCACTTAGTTCACACAGTCGAGAAGTCAACGGAATTTAAAGCGTACGTTACTTCTCAGGGATATCAAATTTCATCTGGAATTATATGCAAACAACTTCCCGGAAACCTACACGAGTCCGTTTACCCAGTAAAATCGCTGACTTGCATCAGCACTTTTATCAATGTTATAAAAGCAACTGGAAACGATCTCGTGTTGTCATTCAAATAATATCACTTTTAGTATTAAGTATTTCAAGCAATTAATTGTTTAAATTTTGATATATATATATATATATATATATATATATATATATATATATATATATATATATATGTTAGATTGTAGTCCTTCACTGATGGAACAATGTGATTTTCTTTTTTGTATCCGGTGTACACCCGTTTCTCGGTTTGTTCTGAAGAGAACATTTTACCTGACCATTCGCCAAAATCTCATAAGGCATTTTCAAAATCTGAAAAACAGAATGAAGAAATTTAGAGAGTAGCTTTCTATTTATACCTTGGTTCGAGATCGTAACCTGTATGATGACTGTTCAGATGCGGTGCCGATAGTGGTCTTTATTGCTTCACCTGCTACTCCCCTTGAGTTGTGACCACCCGTCGCGTTGTTTATTGTTCCTTGTGATTGTTTTTCATTAGGATTAGATTTATTGGTAAGAGTTTTATGATGGGAATTTTGTAGAAGTGCCTTCCACGTTTTTGGCAAATTTAGAGGGTCGTCTGGTTTATTTAATTCCCTGATTTTTAAAATTTCGATAGCTATATAGCTATTTGCCTATTTCGGTGATTTTCTACGTTGGAGATTTCCTTGCACGTTTTGAAGTCTATTTTATGTCCTGTATTGAGTTCCTTTTGGAATAAGGCCGATGTTGTTTGCTTATTCCGGATGCATAGTTTTTCATTATGAAAATGTTTGGTTAGCTCCTCTGCTCTTATGGCAATGCATCTGTTAGTACTTCCCACGTATGACTTTTGTCAGTCTCCGCGAGATATACTATAGAGTCCGCGGTTCTCTATCTCGATTTTATCTTTTCGGTTACTGAAGACTTTACCTATGTTCGTGTGAAGCTTGAAAATTGGTTTTATGTTGTCTTTTCTCAGTAATCGTCCTATTCTGTCAGTAGTAACTCTAATATAAGTTAGCTGTATGTTTGTTCTCCTCTATGTCTTTGTTGTCTTCTTACTTGTTTTATTGTATGATTTTTGTATCCGTGTTTCTTTGGTTCTTCTGTTATAATTACAATTTCTTCGGTATTGGTGTAAGGGGCTGTTAATCTAAATGATCTGGAAATAAGGGTGAGGGCTGCTGTTTGGATCTGCGCTGGGTGATGGTGTGACGTGGCGTATCTATTAGCGAATGTTGGTTTTTTGTAAACTAACTTGAAACTGACAGTTTGGTGTTGTGATAACGAGAACATATAGAAATGGGAGACGGTCATATCTTGTTCTAATTCTAAGGTAAACTGTATTTTAGGATGTAAGAATGTCAGCAAATTTTCCAATTTGGCTTCTCCATGTGGCCAGATGATGAAAATATCCATGTCCATTGCATGTAAAATATGTGTTGTTTAGGTAGTGTCTGTTCGAGTTCAATGATGTGGGTTGGGAAATTTTCTTTCTTGGATATCTATAGCTTCGTTGACTGGAATGCTTGGGTATAGTGACTTAACATCTATGCAATGATGTCGGTGTTGTTCGTATTTAGGTCTCAGACTACAATCTCAACGAAACTGAAAAATGGTTCTATGCAAAGGTTTCAACTTCGCCCTTGTGCCCAAAACTACGTACTCTCAAAAATACACAAAGAAGGAGTTCCCATAAGACCCATTGTAAGTGCTGTAAACTCAGCTTAAAGTGGACGAAACGGATTCCTATCTGAGAAAATACAACACCAAAATACGAACAACACCGACATTATTGCTAACCTATATGTTAAGACACTATACCCAAGCATTCCAGTCAACGAAGCTATAGGGAATATATCCAAAAAAGAAAATTTACCAACTCACATTATTGAACTCGCGAGACACTGCCTAAACAGCACATATTTTACATACAAGATAACCTTCTCCCATTTCTAGATATTCTCGTTACCAAAACACCAAACAGATAGTTTCAAGTTGCAGTTTACAGAAAACCAACACACACCAATAGATACCTTAATGCCATGTCACACCACCACCCAATCCACAGATCCAAACAGCAGCTCACACCCTTATTTCGAGATCATTTAGATTAACAGACCCTAGCACCAAAAATGAAGAAATTGAAATTATAACAAAAGAACTAAAAAACGGATACAAAAGACTTACAATAAAATAAGCAATTAAACGAAACAAATTATATTAGAGATAGTACTGGCAGAATAGGAGTATCGAGAAAACAAAACATATAACCAATTTTCAAGCCTCACACGAACATAGGCAAAGTCATCTGTAACCCAAAATATAAAATCGAGTTAGAGAACCACGGAGTCTGTAGTATATCTTGGCGTTGGCCATCGTTCCGTTTGTTAAGATTTGTGCTATAATTTTCACTTCTACCAACCACATGGAGAATCGCACTAGCAGACCGTGACATTAAAATAAAATCTTCAGACAAAAGGTCAAATAACGCCAATGTACGTCCCAGGCCAGACAATAGCGCAATGACCATCGGACCCATAACCAGCCACCGAGCGGGAACTCTGATTGGCCAAAGCATACAAGACCACACCCCTCCGACCGATAGCATATATAAAACTGAGCGCCGCAGCACCGACTCAGATGTTGCAATTATATTGTTATTAACTTATCTAGGGATCATTTTTTATTCCTATTTATCGTTTAAAAATCGTAATCATTGAGCACTTTATTTGAAAGCTAACAAAGCTTTATTTTATTAAGATGTGTTCTAATAAGTTTTCAATTTCTATGACTTTTAGGTTTCAACATTTGTTTGTTCTTGTACTAAAAGCTTAAAAAGGCGTAACCATCAATATTTGAGATATACTGCTTCAGAATTGAACAAAGATTGCATTTTACCAACCACATTTACAGGCATATCTATCACTCCAAATTTGCAGGCTTACGAGGACTGATTTTTTGTTTTCATTGTTGCTATCTAAATTTAAATGCTTAGAAATAGACAGTTATTCAGAATCACATTACTGCATGGTCAAAAACATACTATTATTGTTGGATTAGGTACATAGCCACGCAGAAAAAAGGTCTTGACCTGGGGACCCCACTATGTGTGCTCTATGTTTATGGGGTTGCTCAATTCTAATCCGGGGTTATTTTTATCCCAGCACCTCTAGGTTTAGCCATAACTTCAAAAATACTCTGAAAGGACTCCGCTCTATTCTTATAGAAGGCTTAATTTCGGTTAATTTCTTTGAAACTCTGCAATTGGTAGTCCTGTACTTGTGGATCAAAAGTCTCCATGGGCTCAAAATGTTTACTCAGGGGTAAAAAAACATTGTTCAATGCAATCTTTACATTATCAAAATAAGCAAGCACTGAAGTGTAATTGAAATGTTGCTGGAGATCGTTTATAAAACAAATAAATAGAATTGGTGAAATGTGACCTCCCTGTGGCACCCCAGATCTCACCTTAAATGTATTTGATATATAATTCTTTATTTCGACTTGTTGATAAGGATCTTCAAGATAATTCTGCATCCATTTAAAAAATGAGCCTCTTACTCCCAATTTCACAAGCTGTTTAAGAATGAATTAAGTCATCCAGTCAAATATACATGGGAGAAATCTGTATAAACCACATCACATTGAAACCCATATTCTATTTCATCTAGTATAATTTTCTCACAGATGAAAAGATTGGTTACTGTGGACCTAACCTTCATAAATATATGTGGCTCCAGAGTTTGAGTTATTACTGAACATGGTGATAACTATAGCTGTAACTATTTGCTCAAAGAGTTTAGAAATAATAGACATTCTTATTACTACTCTATAGTGACATTTTATTGATCTCCATCTTTAAAGATAGGTGATACATCACTTATTCTCAAGTAATCTGGAAAAGTACCCTGAGACTATGATAAATTAAAAATTTAACATATAACCTCAGATAAGACAGTTTGTATGTCTAAGTGCTTCTTGGGAAATAACACCACAGTTTAAGGAAAATTGCTGTATATCCCGAAACGTTTGGAATATACAGCAATTTTCTTTAAACTGTGGTGTTATTTCCCAAGAAGCACTTAGACATTGAAAAATATGCCATAAGTATCATTCAGAAAACAACAAGACAGTTTGTATTTAAAATAATTTGGTCAAGTGCGAGTTGGACACGCATTGTAAGGGTTCCGTACCACCTTCAAGATTCGCTGTATTTAGTTTTCTAATTTGGCCCCCAAAAATTAACATTAGAGTTTTATTTTACTAATAAACTTTCAGGGAAGCCTTTTTTAATCTATTGTCTGAATTTTGAGGCTCTATAGATTGGAAGATAAAGGGCACAATAGGTCAAGTTTTAAATTATAAATTATTAAATCTGTTATTCAAATTATTTAAAAATACAAATAAAATATATTTTTCAAAATTTAAATAGTATAGTTTCTAAAATGAGAATTAAGTCGATGTTTAATATCTTTGCTAAACAAATGATTTAAAAATATGATATATTTGTAATTCACATAATGAGTCTTTTATTTGATATATTACATGATTCGTTTGAACATTGAATTTTTATTTTCCATTTAATTGTATAATTTGTCCCTAAAATTACCATGGAGGTTTTCTAATAATTTTTCTTATAAATTTCAAGTGAGCCCCAGTACCCCTAATTATTTTCAAAATTTTAGGTTGTATGGTTTCGGAAATAAAGCGAGAAATGAGAATTTTTTAAATCTTTATGTTAATATCTTGTAAACAATTAATTTTAAAAATATATATTTGTATTTCTCATAACGATATATTGCATGACACGTTAAAAAAATATTTTTTATTTTCCGTTTATTTCTATAAATTGCCCCCCATTATTAATATTAAAGATTTCTTCGTATTTTTCCTGTAAATAAAAAAAATTAGGTCTTATAGTTTGGGGAATAAAGGGGGAATGGGTATTTTTTTAAATATTTTTTTAACATATTTTAAAATATTTATTTAAAAAAAAATAAAAAAAATATATTTGTATTAGTCATAATGAGCCCTGTGATTTGATATATTACATGATACGTTAGAAACAAGTTTAATTTTTTATTTTCCATTTAATTCTATAATTTGCCCCCCAAAATGAATATTAGGGGTTTCTCCTTATTTTTCCAGTAAAGTTCAGGTGAGGCGCTATACCAATTTTTTTTTCAAAATTTTACAGCTTATGGTTTCGGAGATAAGGGGGGGGGGTAAAATTTTTTATATTTTTGTTAATAACTTTTAATTTATTTATTTTAAAAATATGAAAAAAATATATTTGTTTTCGTCATAATGACCCCGTTTATTTGATATATAACATGATGGGTTAGAAATAATTTTAATTTTATATTTTCCATTTAATTCTGCAATTTGCCCCCCAAAATGAAAACTAGATGTTTCTCCTTATTTTTCCAGTAAACTTCAGGTCAGAACCTATGAAAGTATTTTTTTTCAAAACTTTACGTTTTATAGTTTCGGAGATAAGGGGGGGAATGGGTAAATTTTGGTATATTTTCTTTAATATCTTTTTAATTAATTTTTTTTTAAATATGAAAAAAATATATTTGTGTTCCTCAGAATGAGACCTTTCATTTGATATATTACATGATGAGTTTGATTTTTTTTTATTTTTAAATTTTTATTTAATTCTATAATTTGCCCCCCAAAATTAATATTAATGGTTTCTCCTTATTTTTCCTGTAAAGTTCGGGCAACGTTCTATATTTTCTATTTTTTTCAAAATTTTAGGTTCAGTAGTTTCGGAGATCAGGGGGGGGACGGTCGATTTTTTTAGTTTTTCCCCCCAGAAGTACCCCTTAAATCAAAATTTCTTCTTTTGCGACATGTTCTCCTGATCAAGTCATCAAACTATACCTTCATACCAAATTTCAACCTCTTCCGTCCAGTAGTTTAGGAGAAAATTGCAGTGATGTGACAGAGGCAGAAATCCTGAGTGATATTATAAGGGTATCCGTATACTGTATATACGGAACCCTAAAAATGGCAACTGGGATTTCATCTGGACCACCGCCAACGTTGGCTCTCAAATTCATCAATGATTTAGAAACCACTCCAGTGTCAATGGTGACTGTACTAATGTCTATGGATAAATTAGTTTCAAAATGTATGTAATTAGGAATTTAATAACCTATTTATGAAGTTCAGAAATAATTCGAGAAACAATGTCTGTGAGAGATGATTTTTTGAGTAAACAAATTTCCAAAAAAAAAAACGTTATGATTATTAATACTAATTCAAGGTCAAAGTTGTAGCTATGGTAGCTCTCAATACAAAAAATCTTGCATCTACTTATAAGCCAACTAAATTAGACTTTTTTAGGATAAGTTTTTAAACCACAGAGGCAATTTCCTATTTCTAAACTGAAACTTTGGTACATAAATGTCAATAACATCAAATAAAATATAATAAAACCTACTTAACATTTACATGAGTGCAAGTAAAACAGTATCCCAGTCAATATATGACAAGTATAAATTAATATCTCTATTAATTAGCAAGGTTAAAATTGTAATAAGAATAATTGAAGCTTAGTTGACTACTATCACATACAAGATTTAAAGTAAATTTGAGAGGTGGATGGTAAGTATCAAATTTTACAATTGAACTGTCACTAACACATACTGATCCAGAGTTAGGCTAGTAAATATCAAATATAAAAACCCTTATTTACATTTGCAGTTAATCCTGTCCTGTAATTCTGCCTTATGGAGTAATTGTACCACATAATACTACATCACATTTATCTGGGGAATGAGATCTATTACATTCAATACAGCCTCACAGTAGGTACATTTTATATTGTTATATACTCCGTGGGTTCAATTTAAAATTATACAATTAATATTCACTTTCACTTTTCTAGAACTCTTATTTACATCAAATTATACAGAACAGCTGATTCAAATCACAATAACATTACATATAAGCTCTTCGCTGTACTAACTAACTTGCGATCGTGGGCTGCTTCCTTTTAAAACCAGCATCGAAAATTTTCGTAAAATCAATCATTAATTCTACAGCTGCCGAGTCATTTCGAGAACCATTTTTTTCCTCAAAGCGATAGGAAAATTTCGTAACAATATATATGTTGGGGTGATGAAGCAGCTCTTAATATGAGCCATCACAACACCACCAGATGAGCAGGAACTTGAATTTAATGAGCTAAACATCAGAATATCTGATAATTGCTCACATCACACTCAGTATTAACTACTAACTACTGAGTCCTTCTTAAGTAGTGTTTTTTACTGTAAAAGCACAATATCATGTTCCTCAGCATTGGGGGATTGAGAAAAAAGCATTAGTTTTTGTTCTTAGCCCTCATCCATTTTGGTAATAGCATTCTAATAATCAATCCTATTTTTGTTTACTTCCTGACTGATTTCTGTGAAAATTTCTTCTATAGTGCTTACTATTAGTATGTGGGAAAGTGAATGGTTTTATGATTATATTGACTAGCCATAGATTTGATCTACAATAATTTCGTTATTTTGACCATTATCAAATGTTATTTTAAATGATGCTACATGTTGCCATTATTAGAGTTTAATTTCTCACCGTGTAGTAGAATATTTTTATATTTTAAATAATCCACTAATTTACTTTCAGTATATTCTGGATTAACATTACCAACATAAAAAGTCTTATCCCCTTTAGCTGCATATAAGTTTATTCATTATTATTTGTACCCTTAATTGTTGAGTTGTGTTTTGCTATGGAGCCAATGGAGCTTCTTGTCTTGGATCTGGCAGAGTATTTGTATTTTAAATGTTGACCTGTCATATGGCATCCTGGACAGCAGTAGTTACCTAGTATAATAGGTGATGAAGGAGTTTGAGCCACCAAGTTATTTTCTGCGAATGGATTACAACAATTGGATGTATTCACAGTTTTGTCAGAGATAATTGAAATTTTGACTAACTAGGCCAAATCAGAGTTAAAAGAGATAAGTTGTTGACAGTTTGATCAGAAGACTGCTGGTCTACTTGAGTTTGGTTATTATCAGTTTTATCTTTCAATCACTTGATTTCTTCTTTGACGTCTTTAATTTTACCAGCTACCTCAAATTGTTTACACATGTTGTCCACTGACTCACACTTGATTAATCTACTCTTTTTCAGAGACAATCACATTTCAAATAATTTAGGCAGTTGCTTTAGAGTACTTAATATATGAAACACATTCATGCCATCAGGCAACGAACTATTGTAACTAGAGTCAGAGCAACGAATATAGAAGGTTCTGTATTCGTTGACAGTACCAATTTATTCTTTTATAAGTCACTCAAAAATGTATTTCAATAATAGTAACATTTCGTTTTATTTTTTTGTCACAGGTGAGAAATTAGACGATTTAGAGAAGGAAACATTGCCATTTTTCGAGTATGATGGATGTCACAACACTGACACTGAGTGTCAACCACATGTTGAAGATTTGCTTGAAACTGAAGACCTTAATTACGGTAATTATTTCGATGATCCGCCTCATCCTGATCACCAAAAAGCAGAATTAATAAGTAAGCCACTTATAAAAAATATTGAAATCGTTGGTAAGTGTGGGTTAAAATAAATTTGTAATACTGAACTAATTTTATTTTGTAATTTATGATTTAATTGAGTTGATTTTATATCATTCCATGCATTGGTGGAGAACGTACCAAAAATGTAGGCAAGGACTTTAAAAACTCCAAAGTTTGTCACAATACAGCTCAGGTGATAGCAGATATTTAATTTATCCGGCCGGTAAATCAACAACTAATCATGAATAATTTCGAAAAGATTGTTGAGGAGGTCTTGAATTATTTTGACTGTTCATTGGGTTTTCTCTCCTCTAAAATTTTTTCCTGCAACAGATAAGTATTTAAAAATTGTATATGTAGAACAAAGTGTAGTAAGGCAATTTTGTAAAATTGCCCGGATTACTGGCTGTCCGTACAGAGATTCTTCCTCACAGTTATTCTGAGAGAAAGAGATGTCTACAAAATGATCAACCAGTATTCCTGTATATAAGTAATGTTTTGTATATTGTGTAATACGTATCTGTGTTTGGAGACGTTTCAACTCCGAGTCTGGAGTCGTTGTCAATCGTTTAGTGTTGTTTTCGAGGTTTTTTCTACAAAATTTTCGCTTTGATCTTGAATTTTTTGTTTGTCAAAATTTGAGTGTCAAATTTGAATATTTGGGGCCTTTACCCTAGCTAAAAAATTATTCAAGAAGTATTTTCTTTATCAAATTTGTTAACTTGCTTTTAAAACTTAGAAACTAATAATTTTTTTATGTGACATTTATATGATTAATAATTATGATTATCAATTATTTTTAGATACTGTGATTTTGAATTCTCGATCTTCGCTAGATGACTGCAAGCATGCGATAATGTCATGGTTGCAGCATGCAAGTGACCGAGTAAAAATCACAGCCGCCAAACATATAATCCCCAATAATTTTTAAGTTTTTTTTCCTTAAAAAAACTGCTGACATTGTTTGATTTATTTTGTACTTCTTTTAATAGTAATGTAAGTTATATTATTAAATAATATAAATTACTTTTAAAGTTTTGTTAATTAACATTATAATTAAAATAAAGAAATAAAATGTGATTTTATGACAAAAACCAATTTTAGAATTTCTTCAAGCACATAAAAGCATGTTTATGTATCGATTAGGCAAGGCCGTAGCCAGCCCGGGGATCTGGGGGTTCAACCCCCCCCCCCCCCGAAGTTTGGGAATATTGGGTTTCAAGATTCAATTTTAACCAAATAATCATCTTTTTCATGAGAATAAATTTTATATTTATACATTTTTATATATCCTGGATATATATGAATACAAATACAGATTTTGCAGTACCAATCAGTCCACCACCAATCAAAAAAATTATCCAACCCCCTACCCGAAAATATTGTCCAACCCACCCCGAAAAAATTTGCCTAGCGATTAGGGATATTTTATTAAAAATAGAGTCTTTAATAATTATTTTGCTAAGCATTTCCCATGGATGAGATATTTTATTGTTATTGTAAATTCAATTATAGTATTCATATATTTAGAAAATTGACCAAATTACATTTCAGAAGATTAGAATATTCATATAAAATGTCAATAATCGATTTATTTACCAATCAAAATTTGGAAAAAGAATTCTAATAGAAATCATATTTTAGACTTTCTAAGTATGAATTTATTTTAAACCCTTTTTTGAGTATTCATAAAAAGAACTTCATTACGAAGTCGTCCTGTGAATTCAGAGGTGCTAATTCTCTCGAAAATCCTAGATATCGGTCTTAAATCTCGCGTCTTCAAATTTAACGAAATGTATCAAATACATAAAGAAGTGTTCAAGGGGCCATTCAATTGTGGGAAGCGCAACTGATGAAGGTTCCCTGATCAGAAACAATATATATTATATATAATATATATTGTCTTGCGTACAAAGGAATGACACATCGAAGAGAGTATTCAATATCTCTGACAGGTAGAAGTAACCTGAAAATTTTATCGTGACATTCTGAGTTAAGGGAGAACATCAATTACAGGGAAAGTTTTGGATGAAACTGATTTATTCGGGATTAGGTTAGCAAGATACTCTACCTCTTTTCTTAAGAATTCACATTTGTCGGCTTGAATCTTAAGATTTGATTTGCGAAGACGTTCGAAGATTTCTGTCAACGGAGAACTGTGTTTGTGAATTGTTACGGAGTTACAATGATATCGTCTATGTATTTTGCATTCCAAGAGGGATGTTGTCCATGACACGTTGGAATACGGACGGAGCGTTCTTTAAACCGAACGGCATACGAACGAATTCTTAATGGCCGTTTTCGACTGAAAATAGTTTCTTGGGGATTTTTTTCGAATCGATCTCTATTATATGAAAACCGGACGCGGGATCTAATGTGAAAAAATATTGGCATTTGCCAAGTTGATCTAAGAGATTGGAGATGTTAATCAATGAATATTTATCGTCGATTGTGACTTCATTTCGTTTCCTATAGTCAATGCCGATACGCCATTTTTGTTTGCCTGAGGCGTCTAACTTTTTGAGAAAAACTCAAACTGGTGAAGGCCAAGGAGAAATAGAATGACGAATGATACCTTCTTTATAGACCTGGGTGGTACTGATAAAATTTGGTATAGATGTTTAATTTCATTCGTAAAAGATAAGTCGTCGCCTTCTAAGTAAAACATGTCTTGAAAGTTTAGACAAAGGCTCGTAATGATGTCCTCTTCTTCAGCGTTTAAATGTTCTGTTCTGATTTGTTGTTTAATTAATAAGGTACTGTTGGTCGGTTGAGAGTCATTAGAATTGTTAAAATTGAAGCACGGTTGTGTCTGAGTAAAAGGTTCTATAGTGAAGTTGTCAAAGTTATTTGTTTTTTACGTTGACTTTTATAACTGAAGTGACATCTTAGTTTGCATACTTTTTCGATACGGGGATCTATAGAAATATCGTTCGAAAATTATTGGTGATTATTAAAGGTGCGATAACTCAAGGGGGTAAGCGATATGTTTAAAATTTGTTTTAAGTTGTTTAGATTTTTAAGTCTATTAAGCATTCGTTAAGCATTCCAAAAAATCTGAACCTAAGATGCCATAAAAATCGATGTAGAGGTTACAAATGAAGACCTGCTGGGGTTCCCACAAGCAAATGGTTGACTGAAATGAAAAGTTTTTGATCAGTGATTCTCTGAATAATTACATTTTCTTGGAATCGTTGAGGAAAGTTTTTGACAGTTTGGTCTTTGAAACTTGAGATTCGTGCGCCTGATCTATAAGTAATTTGTATTGTCCTGTTGAGTCGTTCATGTAATATAGGTTTTTAGGATTTACGGTATGAAGGGTAGTTACAGGAACGTTTGTTCGCGTCTTCAAATTTAAGGAAACGTATGAAATACATAAAGAAGTGTTCGAGAGGACATTCAATTGTGGGAAACGCAACTGATGAAGGTTCCCTGACCAGAAACAATATATATTATATGTTGTCTTGCGTACAAAGGAATGACACCTCGAAGAGAGTATTCAATATCGCTGACAGGTGAAGTAACCTGAAAATTTTATTGTGACATTCTGTCCTAGGAGTTAAGGGAGAACAGCAATTACACGGAACGGCTCCAGATTCGGAACCTCTGTGTGCTAATTCTCTCGAAAATCCTAGATGTCGGTCTTACATCTCGCGTCTTCAAATTTTTACTGTTTAGTTTCGTCTTCAACAGTCGTCTTACCCTTGTCTAGAACTCTGCTATTAGGTCCTTTTTCATGGTCAAGTGATCAATACGTTGAGCCTCCTCTATTACAAGGTAATTATAAGTATGACCTTCCCCTATAGATTCAATTAAGGTGCCATCTCCCATTTCGTAGTTCCCCTTTACTATATTATCAATTCGGCATTTGTCTAGGCCAAATTTCATATGGATGTCACTAGAGAACCCTTCTGCTATTTCAAACATACCATGCAGCTGTTGTTTCGTAGCTGCCATCAACTTTAAGTCGTCCATGTATAGCAAATGGTTTATCTTTAATGCTTGGACGTTGTTGTGTTTGAGAGTGAACCCAAAATTGGTCGAGTTCAGTTTGTTTGAGAGAGGGTTCATGGCAAGGCAGAACCACAGCGGGCTAAGAGAGTCTCCCTGGAATATACCCCTTCTGATTAGAATGGCGTCAGTTTGTATCGGACAGTTGGCTTCATTCAGTGAGATTTTGGTTTACCAGGTGGACATAGCATATTCTAAAAAGTTAATAATACAATTATTCACTTTATAGTTTCAGTGCCTTTATGAACCAATCATGCGGAACTGAATCAAGGGCCTTTTTGTGGTCCGCATGTACAATGTAGAGATTTCAATTATCCCCGACTTGACCATGCAGTGTATGGTAGCACATTCCCTCTAAGGCACGCATAACGTACCTTTAGGGGGAAATTTACTAACCCCAGATATCCTAGATATCAGGCTTAGCTCTGTGGGAGCCCTTGCCAGGTTATCAGGCCCATGGTTGGAGTCGTGGCAGCTTCCCATGAATTTTCTGACCGTCCGGGCTGTTCCTAACAGAACGGCTTTTTGCATTAGTTGGTAAAGATATTCGTCCAGACCGAGCTAGTTTAAATTATTTAGTTTGGAAGTTTTGGGGCTACCCCTGTTGTTGACATAACAATTGGTGCAGTTCGTGTGTTTTTCATGTCCCATTGTGTCTTTATTTGAAATTCGAAATCCCTGTATTTGACTATTTTTTCAGCCTGCTTAATATTTATCTTATTGTTGTTGCTATGTCAATTAAGGTTGTTTTCTTAGAGATTGTATCTACTAAAACTATATCTGGTATATTGTGAGCAACAGTCCGATCGGTCAGTATCGTGCGCTCCCAGTACAGCTTGTAGTTGTCATTTTCTAAAATAGATTCTAGTTTGTATATATAGTAGGGTGTTCTTACCGACTATGATAGCTCAAGTTTCAGCGCTAGTTCCTGGTGCAGTATTTTTGCCACAGCATCATGTCGTTCTTTGTATTCAGTTGCAGCGAACACTTGGCAACCTCCTGTAATATGCTGGATAGATTTAGATGTTTGGCAACTATATCTGCATCTGTAGTTGCTGATAGAAGGATCTTTGACGATGTACTTTAGATAGTTCTTAGTTGGAATTACTTGATCTTGGATTGCCAATATAAAGCCTTCCGTTTCAGGAAACATACGACCCGAGATCAACCAGTAGTTCGACGCTGAACTGTCGACATAATCTTGGTTGACGTCATTTATATGTCTTCCATGAAGGGGTTTCTCTTTCCATTTGAACAGCTTCTGATCAGTTGTCTAGTGGTATACTTGAACTTGTTGTTCTGTCAGTCGCAGAGGTATTGGGTCATGAACCTGAAATTTAACTCTGTGTAGATAAGAATATTCTGGGAGTTTCTGGAAATGATTACGCAAATTAGAAATTTGTTGATCGCGTAACTTGCCTATATCTGCCTATCCGCTTCCTCCTTCACACCGGGGCAAAGTTGTACGTTCGACACAGCTCTTTGGATGGTGATTTTGAGCTTTTGTTAGTAGTACTCGAACTTTCCGTTGTAATTGTTCAATGTCGGTCTTGCACCAGTTAACTATACCGAAGGAGTAACTGAGCACTGAACACGCGGAGGTGTTAATAGCCTGAAACAAATTTTTACTGTTAAGTTTGGTCTGTGTGGGTAGTACGTTGTCTAGTTTCCGTTGGATACTGGTTTTGTACCTTCTCAATCGACTTGTGTAGACTGAGAGCTTTTGTCGTAGACTTTCCAGACACTGCCGAGATGTAATGTTTTCTTGATCCCACTGGGAGTGAATTCGGTTATTGTCCATGATAGTCTTGACAAGTCTTTCTATTCTGTTGTTCCTGACCCCTCGTTGGTACTCAGTCAGTCTTCCAATGTCTTTCCTAAGAGAATTAATTTTCCCTTCTAGCCTTCTTTGCCAAGGTGGTATTCGAGGTGTTTGTCTAAATTGGGGAGGATCTTGCTTTGGTCTTATTGTTTTGCAGATGGAAATTGCAGCACAATAGATGATTGTGTGTAGCGACTCTAACGTATTAGCACCTAAAACATAGTTTGGCACGATAAATTTGTTCATGGCCTGCAATACGATACTCAGTGTCTTAGAAAATCTTAGTTTGGGAAGAGTTCATCTATTCAATGGATCTGTTCCACTATACTCTATAAGAGCTTCTATAAGAGCTCTTTCCATTTTTCTGCTTGAATTTTCTCAAGCACGTAATCGTTGGCTGGCTGTTCTTGTTAAAGTTCTTGAGTCTCGTCCGCTATTTGTGCCAAAGGTGTTTCAGGATCTGGATCTGTTGTATTTCGACCAAATAATTCGCGCTCAACTTCACTCTTTATTGTGTCCAGTTGATCAGGCGAAATAAGGCCATTTCTCAAGATGACACGATATTGATCTGTGACTCTCTGTTCGGCAACTTAAAGCTATGGGTACTCACGACAGAACTCTTGAATTGTTTTATATAATAATCACTTTAAGTACTTCCTACACTTCTTTTACCTGAAATTTCAGGGGTCAATTATTATTTCTTCATTTGATAGATCCAATATGTTAGTCATTTAAAATTTGTGCTTCAGTGTGACAAGTTTAATGAAGTGAAGTTTCAAAAGTGTGTCTGTGCGAAAAAGACTGAACGCATGTGTTCGCCATAAGGTAAGTAACATTTGTATTTTCTCACCCTTGAAAAAGTAAGTTATAAGTGTGGGCGAAACGTTGGAAAACTTTGTTTATATGTTGGTGCAGATACATAAATAAATTAATTCGAAAAAAAAAATTACGCGGTCCAAATCCTGAACAAGCAGAATCAGCTGTGACTCTTGCCGCGAAAACTTACGTTCTCATCTATTAAAGATATTTTTTTATTCTAGTTCACAATAATAATACCTTCTTCCACTTCAGGACCGTCGATATTGAGAACGTAAATGAATTCACATATCATCATCTTCAGTCCAGTTGATCAAGCGAAATAAAGCCATTTCTCAAGATGACACGATATTGATTTGCGACTCTCTATTCGGTAACTTGAAGCTCTGGGTACTCACGACAGAATTCTTGATGGAGTATTTGGCGATATACAGTCTTATCCTGGCCAAGGTTCGTAATTCTGTAAAACGTGCGCATTATAAATTCATTCATGTCGCTATCCATTTCATATGCTGTCTTTTCAGTCTCGCTTGAGTGAGCGCTGGCTGTTATCCTGCGCAACACTTTCTGCGGGTGGAATTCTCGTTCTCGTTTGACTCCGTTGGTGATTATTATTATTTGAAGACGCGATATGTAAGACCGACATCTAGGATTTTCAAGAGAATCAGTACACAGAGATTCCGAATCTGGAGCCGTTCCGTGTAATTGCTGTTCTCCCTTAACTCCTAGGACAGAATGTCAAGATAAAATTTTCCAGGTTACTTCACCTGTCAGAGATATTGAATACTCTCTTCGAGGTGTCATTCCTTTGTACGCAAGACAATATATATTATATATAAATATAATATATATTGTTTCTGGTCGGGAACCTTCATCAGTTGCGCTTCCCACAATTGAATGTCCTCTCGAACACTTCTTTATGCATTTGATGCATTTCGTTAAATTTGAAGACGCGAGATGTAAGACGGACATCTAGGATTTTCAAGAGAATCAGTACACAGAGATTCCGAATCTGGAGCCGTTCCGTGTAATTGCTGTTCTCCCTTAACTCCTAGGACAGAATGTCACGATAAAATTTTCCAGATTACTTCACCTGTCAGAGATATTGAATACTTTCTTCGAGGTGTCATTCCTTTGTACGCAAGACAATATATATTATATATAAATATAATATATATTATTTCTGGTCGGGAACCTTCATCAGTTGTGCTTCCCACAATTGAATGTCCTCTCGAACACTTCTTTATGCATTTGATGCATTTCGTTAAATTTGAAGACGCGAGATGTAAGACCGACATCGTGACATTCTGTCCTAGGAGTTAAGGGAGAACAGCAATTACACGGAACGGCTCCAGATTCGGAATCTCTGTGTACTGATTCTCTTGAAAATCCTAGATGTCGGTCTTACATCTCGCGTCTTCAAATTTAACGAAATGCATCAAATGCATAAAGAAGTGTTCGAGAGGACATTCAATTGTGGGAAGCGCAACTGATAAAGGTTCCCGACCAGAAACAATATATATTATATTTGTATATAATATATATTGTCTTGCGTACAAAGGAATGACACCTCGAAGAGAGTATTATTATTATTATTTGTTTATGGGTTGAAACCATTTATTCAATAGATCTTTACACACTTGAAAAAAAAAATATGCCCATGCGTCACCGCCCCTCAATTTTTTTCGAGCACTTTACATTTATTTATAACGTGAATACAATATTTTCAATGTAATTTACTAATTTACTATTAGTAGTAAAGTTTTAATATTTATAAACTTAAAGTGAACTATCAGTGTAACGATTTTAATTAACATGTATAACATTTTTTTAATAAAGAATGGAGCCAAAAGCATTAATGTCATGGAATATTTGGGAGCCATATGTACCGTAAATCATTTTAGGAGAATTTATTTGACTTTATTAGTTTTCCAAAGCCTTGTATCGAATCTAATCGAAATATATATGTTTATAGCCGATTTGCAACGATCTACCGGTTATAATTGTTCCTAAATGGTTTGAACCAAAAACATTCTAGCGGTTTGGGTTAATACCAATGACGTCACAAATCGGCCCCTTTGTTACGTCATTGTTCGAACTATTTTCAACCAGTAATAACCCAAAGTTTTTGATTGTCTGTCTTCGTTATTTACTATTTTACATTTTTATGTATACCTACAATTTAACAATAAATTTTGATCAGTCTTGCAAAAGTTACGTAAGTACCACTAAAGAACCACATAAATAAGAAATTTATTGACGTGTACAAAATTTTAAATAAACAAAAACAAAACAATTTAACATATGATTTTGATTTTCTCGTTGAACCAAATTACATTCTAGTGAATCAGTTTTGGTTCTACCGCAGGTTCTACCACAGATCACACAAGAGAAGGTTCTACTTCACTGATGAAAAGAGAAATGTCAAAGTAAAACCACTGTCAACCAAGGATAGATCCCTGTGATATGCCATATCACTGGTAGGGACATAGCAAACGCACCCTGATATTGTCTTTCTCTTTCTATTGTTATTACACTGCCACTTACAGTATAATACCTCTATGCTTTTCATATTCGAAAATTTCTAGTGGGTAAACTTCAGTCATTTTTTTCGAGCAAAAAACTACTGTATTTACATGCCAATCGCCTGACAAGTGCTCGAAGGAAATGACACACGGCAACAACAGATTTTCGAATATGAAAAGGCCTATTGAATGCAGTTATTTGCTTTAATTGAAAGATGTACAAATAAAGCTCCACTAATTAATATTTAGTTAACTTCATTGATAATAAGGGTATTAATACTAGTTCCCTATGGATATTTGTAAAAAGTGCTCAAATACTTTTATATTCCTGCCTTTTTAACATGCCAAACGCGCCTGCGCATTACAAAGGGTGAAAAGATCTATTTAGGATCTCTCTAAACTCTCTATGCTGTGCCTCTATGGTTAACCTTATAACCCAATAATGTCAGTTGAATTTCATTGTCTAGGTATAAGTATTTTATTATATTTTAAATTATTTACAATCATCTTGAAGTATTAAGTTAGATTTTTAGAAAACATTAGAACCTAAATTGTGCTTCAGTGGAAGTAATGTTTTTCTTTCGGAGTTCATAGAAAACTACTGTCAATAATTACGTATTTAATAATGGATATTTTAAATCTTTTTAAAAACATTAATTCTGAAGTTATTCAAGGAATTTACAGTACATGGATAGGAAATTTGTTTTTAGAAGTCCAAGGAGTATATCAGGTATGTAAAAAATAGTACTATTAGTGTTGGGATAGAAAACAGGTCTAAAAAACTGGAACATCTAAATTGTCTTAATGGTTCTTGAAGAGCTAAGTAATTACTTTAAAAAAATCGTAAAAACATTGTGTATTAAATTTTATAAACAAAATATTCATATAGGGATAGGTTTTGGCTCTTTTAATCATCCAAAAAATGTGAAAACATTCTGAAATTTGAGTCATATAATGTGTCACCTGAATTTTACATTATCTAATTTAATTTTTGCAAACTAATATAGTGAGGGAGTGTCAATTACCTGATACTAATTTTAATGAGAATGTCAATATTTACTACTAATTTAATACTAATTACTAATCTTAGTATTCGAGTAACTAGAAGCGAAAGCAGAAGGCTACGAGAATTATGCGAACCGACCTGAAGAGGGCAGATGTGACTCTGCCGAAACGTCGTCATTTTACCATCGATCCCGGCAGGGATCAGTTATCAACTACGCGGATGAATTCCCGGAAACCACCTAAAACATTTAGTGCCCGCGAAAACTTAAAAACAAATATATATATATATATATATATATATATATATATATATATATATACGTGTTAAGTTGTCACCTCCATACAGTTTAAGAGGCTGTCTGACCTCCAGGTCTATCAGATGATATTTCTGTAAGATTGCTTTGTATATGGGATGAGGGGGAGTTATTGAAACGGTTTTACATTAGAGGGGAAAGAATTTTATAATTTTAAATTTTATATATATAAATATATTTATATATAGTAGTGGATATACAAGATATGTAAGGACCTCACTTGTCGAGCATTTCACGTGTTCTACTGACCTCCATCAGTGTTGCCTGATTTATGAATTTGCTACACTTTCTACTAATGCAAGTAGCGACTTTACATGTGGTGTGTAAATTTCAAATTTTAAAAACATAATATTTAAATTTACAGAAATAATAAGACTTTTAGCTGAGGTATTTTATTGCAACGATTTACCTACCACTGATATAAATTTATTTATTATTTAGGATATCAACTGTAGAAAAAATACACATTTTATGTAATTCATAATTTATTAAAAATTTGGGACCAATGCCGCCTAATTAAAACATATGATAACCAACTAATTATTTTTTTCATTAAGTCTGGCAATTTAGATTTTATCATAGGAACAGTTCTTCGAACATTTGTTATATCAATAAATCTTTGGGTTCCTTCACTGGAATGATATAGCTGATCACTCTACCACTATAAAATGATCTTTCATCAGTTATATCATATGTATACAGTATATTTTATCTATTTCAAGCATTTACATTTATATTAGAAATTTCAATTAAAAAATTACGAATAACAAAAATCGTGAGAAATAGTTAAATGTTTAAAAAGGGGCCATTTATTTCAGTTGTGTTATTATATATTGAGTGAATAAATTAATACTATAAATATAATTATGAGGAAGAGGTAGATTAAAATTATAAAATAATGCATTTCTGATACTTTCTAGGCATACAATTTTTCCGCAAACTTGTTCTATATGAGATCGAATCCACAGAAATTTATATTGGATGATAAATACTATTTTTTTCTCAATTTCTCTTATCATTACTTGGGTGTCGCAGATTTGCAATTTTGGATTATATATTTGTAGTCTGTCAATTAAAACCAGAATTATGTCGTAATTAGTCATATTATTTCTAATTTGTTACTATTGACAATATGGTTTAAATTTATGTTCCTGCGTTTTTACAAACTTCATTTCATACAATGAACGTAAATTGTTTATAATGCAATTATGCAAAACTCATTCATTTGACAAAGTCCACAAGTACCGTGTTTAAAGAACAAGTCGTAAGCTATTATTTTCTGAATAATCTGTGCTTCAGAAAACTGCCTAAGATATGGGTTTATCAAATATTATTAATGTTAGTGGTTATTCCAGCTTTTCCCTGTAGGTATTGCACCGATTATGCTTTACAAAAATTAATTTTATAGGTTTTTCACTTTTTTTACCAATCTTCTTTTAGAAGCATTGCTATATAGTCAATAATTTACAAATTATAAAGGAAAAAAGTTTAATATTGTTTGTTTTATTTTATTGTCAAAAAATGTAAAATTAAATGCATTGTTTGGTTGCTGATGCATTTATTATTGAACAAACAATCAATTTAAAAATAGAAAGGCTTGCTAGTTCGAGATTATCGGTTTGTTTAAACCGAGAACACACAACTCAAATTCAAAATATGAAGAAGGAAGCTGAAACGAAATTTATTGAATACAGATAATTTAAATTATGAGGCAGGTTTGGATAAAAATCAAAAGCGCATTATATTAATCAATTCAGAGAAATAAAAACGAAAGAAATTTAATTTAATTTAAAATGCTGAAATATTTTTGAGATATATAAAGAAAGAAGGGTATAAAGAAATGTTGAAGCACACATAAAATATTTAAATGATGTTTTGGAAGTTACACACTGTAACTAAACTCCGTACATTTTACAACAATTATTAGAAAATTTACGAATTTTCTATAATTTATGGTCTATATCAGAGATGTAAAATCTACTTATAATTAAATGTGTAGAAATAAAAAAAGTTTACAGAATAAATCTAAATAGAGGACAGACTGTAAATGATATATAGAATTTGTTTTGTGGTTGTAAACAAATTGGTTCAAAGACAGTAAGGGACTCACCCCCAAAACTACCCCCTAAAGTGCACATATTATATAGCTTCACATTCCTCATTATATTTTATTTAGTAGTTCCGTTTGTTGTACATTGATAGTCATATCCATTTATTTAAATTCATTTAGTGCGCAACCAAAAAAGTAATCTATCTTAATTGGTAATGAGCGACGGGATGGTTATTTCGTAACAAGCTTTCGCTTCCATCGATCACTCCCAGTCTTTTTAAAATTTAAAAATATATCTAAATCTGTATTTCATTTAGCAGTGTCACGATTAGGGAAGAAAAAGAGGGCAGTCTATCAAACTGTACACCACTGGTTTAATTAATTTAAATTGCTTCTTTACAACAATTGCCTTTCAAAGTTTATTAAAAATGTAATGTGATGATGTTTTCGCCAATATTGGTTTTTGAGTTTTAAAGATTAACCCTCTAAATCTGGAATATGAGTGGTGTAAGTATTTATTAAACAAACTTCCAAGGCTGTAGCTAGAAAAATATTTTGGGGAGGGGTGATTCAGTATACTTCCAGTATATAAGATATGTCTAGAATAAAATAATACATTTTCATGAAGAAACTTATTAATTTTCAATTCCCTAATTTCGTTTTGAACCTCGAACCCCCCGCTGGCTACGGCCCTGTAAACCATATTTACTTTTGTATTTCCTATTGATCATACCAATTTACCTTTTTTGGTACATCTTGTATTTATATAGCCTGTTATCGCTAGGATTATTTTTTTATGAGTTGGCTTTGCCATTATACAGTGCTATCAATTCAAAACTAGCCACCCAAAATAACTTTTAAAACATCCTTAAAAGAAAAAGACAAAAAAAACAAGTTTTTTATATATATTATTACACGTATGGGTCATCCTACAGTTTCAACCCTTAAGCGGGGGTGAATATAATTTCTTTAAGGTTAAATACAAAGGGGTATCATATGATATCCTTTTTTTAAAGATCTCACAACAAGGTAACAACATTTACAGCGAGAAACTAGTACAATTTGGAACTGAAACCCAAAAAGTTGTATTAATGCTAAAAAACTAATAACTGTAGGTACTAGGGAAGTAATGAGATTAACAGATAAAAAAATCCGAAAAACAGAAGGATACCCATATAAAGCCCCTGACACTCTAGAAATAGAGGTGACTGCCAAAGGAACACCAGAAGTTCTCGTGGAAGAAGTGGAGTCAGCAGTCAAAAACATAAAGAATGACAAGACAATAGGGAACGTTGGAATATCGCCCAAATATTTTCGCAATATATAGAAACCAGACACATACCACACAAGAAAGGCAGAAAGAATCCATTTTCAGTTAGAGCACGATAAGTCTTCTATCGGTAGTCTATAAAGTGTTTACTGAAAGTAACAAAAACCAACTCACTAGAGATTGTCTAATACTACTCGCCTTGATTTTCATGGACTTCGAGAAAGTGGTCCACACTAAATTATCGAAGGCCAGCTTTCATTTCAAAACTAGCCACCCAAATTATTTTTCTAAATATCTTTAAAATAAAAAGACAAAAAACATTAATTTATATTTACGGGGGGACACATTTTACAGGTATCACCCTACAGTTTCAACCCCTAAGCGGGGATGAATATCACTTCTCAAAGTTTAAATACAAAGGGGTATCATGTGATACTTTGTTTTAAAGCTCTCTTTTTCACAACCTTTTAATCCATCATTTATTACAATCAGATTATTTTTACAGAGTAATACCATTTTAAACTTTAAATTATCAATAAATAATTATTATTTTCTATCTATTTACATTATTAATATGGTATTAGCGTTAGAATTACCTTGTACTTAAATTAAATGTTCAAAATGTCAAGGAGCGTTAGGTCGGGAGATGTCTCATTAAGCCAATTTCGTACGGGCAAGGTTTATAATCTGGAGGTGCTCCCTCCTGTTGAAAAAATAGCTTTTCTTTGTCTAGCAACAACAGTTTTCTAAAGATTCGGTTATAAGGGTATTTATAACATTTTTACTAATGATACATCCAAATATAATTCTCCAGTTAAATTTTCTTCCACGAATAAAGAACCTCTAATTTTATTTCCGAGAGTTCCGGCCCATAAGTTCATTTTCTGGGATGTTGGTTGTTCTCTTCCTGAAAAACTTGTGGATTGTTATTGTTATAGTATTTCTGGTATCTGCAAATATGTTTAGTGGCAAATCCATTAAAAAAAATCATGCTTCGTCAGAAAAAGAAATATTAAAAAATAGAGTCTGCATTTGCCCTTTGAATCATTAATTCGCAGAACCTTCTGTCATAATCATCGTCAGCAAGCTGTTGAAAAGCTGTATTTTGTAGGGAGCGGATTTATTTAGGCATAATGTTTTATGCACAGAGCCGACCGAAATATTTCTTAACCAGTTAACTATGAGAAATTTATGAACTAAATCCAACACATCCCTACTAATGCCCAATATTCTTATCGGGATGTCTCTGATGAAAAACATGAGCAGTTCTGCGTGCACCGCGTTTTTCTTTCCCATAAAAATATGTTATTTCAATTCTGCCTGGTAAAGAATAAAACATAGTCGAAATTTGATATTCAGTTTTTAACGCAACCACTACCTACTAATAATAAATTTGTTACATTTACACTCACAAATATCTTTCGCATAAACATTTAAGGATTTTGTCTCACTTGTTTATCTCGGTAATTATTCTCATGCTTTTTTGTAATTACAATTAAAAATATTATTTTTTTACGATTTCTAGGTCAATATCTGTAAAAAATAATGTGTCAAAAGATTGACAAAAAAGAGGTTTCAGATGATACCCCTGTGTATTTAAACTTTTAGAAGTGATATTCACCCCTGGTTAAGGGTTGGAATGCAGGTTAACTGATATGTGTAAAATGTGTCCCCCGTAAATATAAATTAAAATGTTAGTTTTTCTTTTTCTTTTAAAGATATTTTATAAGTTATTTTGGGTGGCTAGTTTTGAAATGAAAGCCCTGTATATGTTATGGACCAAGTGATTAATTGGAAACTACTCCTAATGCCTGGGCTTTTGGAAAAATGATTTGACAAAAGCATAATATCTATTTAAATCATTAAAAGTCAATGTTAAAAATTACATGTTTTATTGCCATTATTTTTTCTGACATGAAATAAAAATTTAAAAAACAAGTAACATAAAATTTCTTCGGTTTGTAGACCATCTTCCCTATGATTAAAAACAATTTAAATAATAAAGTTAATATTTTGTACTTATTATGAAAGGGTTCTACATTTAGAAAATACTAGTCCTTAGCTGTTAAAAGTCAAATTAAAAATATAAGACAAATTACACAAAATGGTAAATAAACAAAAATATCACTTGGCCTGACGTAGCTTGCTATTATTCATAATGCCCGAGCATTACAAATAATGCCCTCATTAATCACTCCTATCTTCGCGCACGCTAGGCGAGACAGGTTATTTGACATATTTATCTTGAAAATTTTTTAATATGGTAATATTCACATCGCTTAAATTTTTAGATTTTTTCAAATCCATTTTAACATTATCATTCATGGGCGAAAATTATATGGCAACAAATTCTTCTAAAAATACATTATTTTCGGATTTAATATGATGAGCTAGTTTTCGTTTCAGGTTTTTTGACGTTTTATTGCTATTTTCAACGTTTTTGGTGTTTTTATACATTTTTACATTAATGACATTTTCGATATTTTTGAGGTTTATGACATTTTTGACGTTTCATTCATTTCTGGTATTTCTGATATTTTTGTATTTTTTCACATTTTTGTCATATTATTTTTGACTATTTTTACGGTGATGTTGGTATTATCACTCATATCTGTATTTTTGGCGTTTTTTTTAGATTTTTCTCGTTTTATGTTTCTGACACAATAACTTTGATAATTTTGTCACATTTTATATTATTCTGGTGTTTTGGTGTATTTAATATTCTTAACATTTGAAGGTTTATACATTTTTTTTGGAATTTATTTTTACTTTATAGGTCTTAACTATCATTTGAACATTTCAACATTTTCTAATTTTTAAAGCTATTGCCTGCACTAAATCTGATAGTGACCCCACCCCCTCACTACTGGCAAACATTTAAGAACAAAATCAATTTATCAATTCTGATGCAATGAATAAATACTCCATATTCCATTTATCGGCTACGTGATGATCGCTAAGTGATTAATTTAGTTCTAGTCATTTCAGGAGAAGTGCATTTATATCAACTTTCGTGCCTCCATCTTTTTTGTTCCTTAACAATTGCTGACACCCATCGTCTTCATTCAATAACAGAGTTTTTGTGTAATGACACATCAAATCTCAATAATTTTAAGGAACTTATATTATAATTCTCATTTCTGTATTATTTTCGGTTCCCGAAATAGTCATTTTTTCTTAAAACATTCACCGCTTGCCTCCTATCGTATACCCGAATGTTCACAATTTGATAAAACTCGCCTCTGTTAATTTTAGAAGAGTATGTATATCAAGATTCACACCAGTATTACTTTCTATTTCGGATATATTAAATTCTTTCTAAAACAAAAGTAACCCCCTATTCATCCATTTTGACAAAATGACGACTCACGTATTACTTCATTTAAAAAAGGACTCAACCTCTTAATTCTTTACTTCAGTTTCCGGAAAAATAGTAAATTTTTGGGAAAAAAACATTTCCCCTCCTGTCCCCCATGAGTTAATTAAATTTTTGCAGAATGACGATACTCATTATTATTTGTTTGGAGAGAGAAGTATATACACCAATTTTCACGTCTTGTTTTTCTGGATAGGGACAATCTAATCAGCTGGCGACATGAAATATACTTTACGACCTACTCTCATGCATATCAAATATACAAAAAAAAAATCATAAAAATAGGTCGAGCCCTTTCGGAGGAGTTCGACCACAAACACTGTGACATGAGATTTTGTGCAAATTTTATTTTTATTTAAATTTAAGAATTTATTAAATAATGTTTACAATTTTGGGGCCTTAGCTTTAGATGACTCTTTGTTTTTTTCCTCAGGACTTGGGTTCAGGCTTAATGTATCTATTTAATTCAACTATTGATTCACTTATAACATTGTGTTATTTTATCAATAACATTTAGTGAAACCTAATTTTCTTAGACTATTAATATGTTATTATTTAATCATTGCCACTGTACTGAATTCATAACTATAATTTATTGTGACATTAGACTTTTTTTTAATTATATTTACCAATAAATTTTATTCTGTATATGGACATCTAACCGTATGAAATATACTTTGCAACCTATTGTCGTACCTAACAAATATATATATATATATATATATATATATATATATATATATATAATCATGAAAATCGGTGGAGCCGTTTCGGAGAAGTTCGATCACAAACACGGTATCACGATATTTTTACATATTAGATATGCCTATACTTTAAATAATGCTACTATATAAACCGCGATTGATCTAAAACGCATATTCTGACATTAATAAAAGTCATAATAAATATTTGTTCAAATCGGATTTGGAAAACTCACGTATAGTAGAAATATAGTTTACCTCCGTTTTTTGAAAAGTAGTATTTTCAATATTCATGTCATATTTATTTTCCATTTGAAATCTGAAAAAAAAGAACATTGTTAGGTTTGCTATTATACGAAAGTTATGTATTTCTGTAATAAATTATGAAAGAGGAGTTGGAATGTGTTCGATGCACATTCCATAGAGAATATCCAAAAAAAATGTATGAAATAGATGTTGCGGTTTTAGTTTTAGTTCAATGCTGGTTCAATGCAAGTATATAATTGACGAAGGACCTTTAGCGGAACAATCAATAAACACGTAAATTAATTCACCAAATAAAAGTTAGTCACTGACCTTTTACGTCGAAGCTCTGTAAAGGGTGTTTTCTTGGTTCTTCTTTCTTCAGAGGCTAGCCCCGTGAACAGTTTTTTAGAGCTTCTTCTGGACAACACGTTACACAAAAAATAGCGACGTAATGTTCATTGATTGAGCATACAAAAAATGCGGGTTTAACAACAAATGATGCGCTTTTGTAAACACAAAAGAAACAAAATGAAAGCGGTTTAGCGGTCGTTACGAACGAAGCTACTAACTCGCGAAATCGTAACGCAAACAACAGCAATAAGCGTCGTCTCTTCAGACGGAATCAAAAATGTGTCCGAATAATTCGGAGCACACTACACGAAACTCCCAAGCGTCTAAACAGCTAGGGAAGCGAACCGCGAATGTCAATACAGTCTATATTTTACACGCAAAAAAAACACTTAAAATTAGCATTAGCGCGACGCAATGTTTTAGAAAAGGTACAGAAGTTTAAAAATCAATGAAGTAATTCAATCAAATTGAAAACAATACACTAAACAAATTGCGGGAACGCACCATTCCGCCAGCCTTGAATTACTTATTTCAAAACTAAGGGTCCACTGGCAGTGGACAAAGCTTTACAAGAGGTCGCTTCAAAGTACCACTTGCAGTTCTAACTGTAGCAACGCGTACAACACCATCACCTCCAGGATGTACGTCAATAATGCGCCCTAATGGCCAATTCAAAGGAGGTGAAGTGTCTTGCTTCAAAATAACAAGAGTACCTGGCTTAACAACCTCCGAGGGATCAGCCCATTTACTCCGTTGATGAAGAGTATGTAAATATTCTTGCGACCAACGTTTCCAGAATGCCTGATGCAAACGACTCACTAACTGCCATCTGTTGAGACGATTAGATGGGACAGATAAGAAATCAGATTCAGGAGGTGCTGTTAAAGGTTCCATGGTAAGAAACATTCCAGGACTCAAGGCGGTAAGATCCGATGGATCGTTGCTACAAGGGGTTATAGGTCGCGAGTTTAAAACTGCTTCGACCTGTGCAAATACAGTAGAAAGTTCTTCGTAGGTTAGGATTTGATCTCCAACGACACGTCTTAAGTGAGCTTTAACACTACGAATTACTTTCTTTGCGGATAGAATCCAAAATCGTTGCTGCTAAAGAAATTGAACGGTTTGGATTCCTGCGTGAAGATTGGTGACATGACAATCTTCGACAATTAGATTAGTCAAACGACTTTTACTTGGTAGCAGTGCGGGAAATTTAGTGTCAAACGTCAAGGGAGCATTAGCCAATCTACTACCAACTCTAAGAGTTCCCTGTTCATCAAGAAACGGCGAAAGGTTACTAAGCGATTTGGGCAAAAGTTTTCGTTCTCGAAGAAGGGAAATCTCTTTAGAAAAATATTGATCTTGAACATCTCGAACAATGCGAAGCTGAGCCTGATATAACTCAGCAGCCAAAAATGATCCAGAGCCCCTACGGTCTGGATTGCGGGCGTTATCAACAAAGCGACAAATATGAGCTATAATGCGGGTAATGTGATTAATAGAAGAATGTTCTTCTAACAAAGTACCAAATAAATTTGGTAAAGCGGTGACTTGAAGCGCCACTATACGGGCTTCAGTCATAACTAGCGGTGACATGCTTGAGTCTGAGCAAGCATGTGGCAAACAAGCGGTAATCAACAATTGTGGGCCTTTCCACCAAAGTGTATTGCCTAACAACTCTGATGGCAAAGTGCCGCGGGGTTATCACAAGATTGAATGTAAAACCAATGCAAAGAAGGAAATTTTTCCTGAATGTAAGCAACTCGATTACTGACAAATGTCTTCCAACGGTGCGGGGAAGAACTAAGCCATGAAAGGACTACCGTGGAATCTGACCAGCAACGAATCACCTTGAACAACAAACGACTATTGAATTGCTCATAAACATAATGAGCCAACTTAGCAGTAAGAACTGAAGCACCCAGTTCCAATCTGGGAAGTGACAAAGTTTTCAAAGGGGCAACTTTCGATTTAGACAACACAAAAAAACTTTGACGAAATCCAGATGCGGTTTCGAACACAAAATAAACAACAGCGGCATAACCTTTCTCAGAAGCATCACCAAATGCGTGAAGTTCACCACTAGAAAAGTTTTCTATAGCAAGCAGGCGAGGCAAAACTAAATTCTGCAAGGTCAACACAATAGCGATAATGTCTTGCTGCAATTTGGGACCGATAAACAAACAATCATTCAAAGATAACCGGTGAAGTATCTTAGCGGATGTATTAAACACTACACGAAGTTTGGTTGTGCTACTATCAGGTTTCAAAACATAATGATGCGGTATGTAGTAACAATCAGAAAAAGTAGATGGATCGGGAACCAACTCTCTATGATCCAGCTCCAAATACTCTTTGAGAAAATCACAATATTGTTTGTAGAGATCTGGTTGCTGTAGAAGACGTCTTTCTAAAGAGTAGAAACGTTGTACGGCGGGATTATACATTCCATCAAAAGCAGGAAGTGTATTTCGAAAAGGAAGAGGCACAACGAATCTACCTGAACCCAATCTCCTGCATCCCTCGGGAAATATTTTTTCGCAGATAAGATCATCAGGGGACTGAACCAGTGCGGTAGGAACATCTTCAATTGTCCAGAACCTTTGGGGTGAATCATCTAATGATACTACATCTTCAATTTGACAAAAAAGCGAAGTTGGGTTTATGACTGACTGAGAGTGAGCGTTAACAGAACTCGTAGACACTCTACCCATAAGGATGTAACCAAACACAGTGTTAATAGCATCAGGAACACCTTCCTTTCCCAGAAGACGTCCATCCAACAAAATTTGAGAAAATATATCGGCACCTAACACAAGGTCAATAGCGCCAGGGCTATTGAAACCAGGATCAGCAAGTTTCAAATTGGTTAGATATGTCATATTAGCCATGTTAATGGGCGCAACAGGCATATCATTGCAAATGCGGGGTAAAACAATAGTATCAACAACAAAATTGCACTCACGCTTTACTATAGAGCGAAGAGAAAGGGTAAGAGAGCCCTCAGCAGAGGGACTCTGCATAGAACCTAGCCCGTTGACTTGAATCGAAGCGGGCGTAGGTCGGAAGCCAAGGCGTTTCACAGCCTTGCTCGCAAGGAATGATGTCATGCTACCAGAGTCTAGCAGACATCGCAAAGTTTGATAAGAACCGTGCTTATCTAATACCTCAACTAAAGCGGTAGATAACACATTTGAATTGTATGACAAAAGTGAACTATGACAAGAAGTCTGCGGTAGAGAAGTTTCGGGACTTTCAACAGTATTAATGGTACTGGATCCACCAGATGTGGAAGCCAGGTTTGCGGGGGGAGCACTAGATTCAGACCGAATGCCTGAATCACCACGATTTACAAAATGAAGCAATGTGTGATGGCGTTGTTTGCAGTTGCGGCAAGTGGATAAAGATTTACAGCGATTCGACTGATGAGAATCGCCTAAGCAATTAAAACAAAGTCTAAAATCTTTAACAAACTTAAACCGCCCGGATACTGATTTGTTCAAGAATTCAGAACCTTTGTAAATCGCATGATCGGATTTACAAACTAAACAATTTCTATTCTTAGTGACAAACAAAGGTGTAGTGAACCGGGAAGAATGTTGCTTTGAATTCAATGGTAACTTTTTGTCAACACTTCGCTGTGCCTTGCGGGATAATTCAACATGTTCAAAAGCATCGCAATGCTTCGACAAAAAATCAACAAGTTCCGAACGGATCGGAAAGTCTTCTTGAGCGGTCACAGTACCATGGTAAAGTTCAAATTTAGCGGCTAAATTCTTTGGAACTCGTTTCAACATCATCTGAACGATACAAAAATCCCACTGATTTACTGGTAAACCCAAATTCTTCAGTGCTTCCAAATTATCACTGAAGTCATCCAATAACTTCCGAACCTCTGAAGGGCTATCTGAAGTTAGTTGGGGGAATTGTTCTAAAGCTGACCAATGAGACTCCGCGATTAAACGAGTTCGCTTGAATTTTTTCAAAAGTGTTTCATAAGCACTCACGTAATTGTTTTGTGTTAGTTTAAAATTCTTAATAGCCTCAAAAGCAGGCCCTTTTAAAGCTAACTGCAAATATTTGAACTTCTGCATAGCACTGAGTTTTTCATTATTGTGAATTAATGAATCAAACAAATCAATAAAAGTACCAAATTCCAATATGTCTCCACTAAATGAAGGCAAATCAATTCGCGGCAAAGCAACACTTTCCTGTTCCCGAGCTATATTTTGTGGCGTAGAATTCTGAACAGATTTCAGTTTAGCAAAAATAGACCTAATTGAATAAAACAATTTTTCAAATTTATTGCGTCATCCTCAAAGTCAAAATCATCGGTTGCATCTGAAATTAATCCAACAATGGAATTCTGATGTTTAAAAAACTCTAAATGAATTGAATCAACCATATCAATCATGCTAAAAAACAATTCAACGTCGTCACCTCTTAAGGCTTTCTCGGCAGCAAAATAAATATCTTCTAAACTTTTAAACTCCGATTGTCGATGATTTTTAAATTTACGTAAATTTTCAGCAGTTTTTGACATCTTAACAATAAATTAAAAACACTGCAACGCCACTGAACAAATCTATCACGATAGAACGAAAACAAAATACTATTCCAAAAATGTACAATTTTTTACTGTTGAAGTAGAAAATATCTGACCAAATGTCAAATAAATTCAAAACAATTTAGCAAAATAACCAAACAAACAAAACGATCTCTTGTAAGTTTTTTTTGTAAAAGAAATATGCGAATTTATTTCTAACGGAATGACTGAATCCCAAACTTGTTTTCTCTTTTAACAAATAAAGAAACGAAAATTCAATGCGGTTTTCAACAATAATTGCAACGAAAAATCAACGTTTTGATCATTAAACTTTGCACGAAATTAACTCAAATGTAACCAGCTCGGAGAGGACCAAATTATGTAATTTATTCGATAATCTTTGCACGAAATTAACTCAAATTGCATCCGGCTCGAAGGACCAAATTATGGAATGTCTTCGATGCACATTCCATAGAGAATATCCAAAAAAAATGTATGAATTAGATGTTGCGGTTTTAGTTCAATGCTGGTTCAATGCAAGTATATAATTGACGAAGGACCTTTAGCGGAACAATCAATAAACACGTAAATTAATTCACCAAATAAAAGTTAGTCACTGACTTTTTACGTCGAAGCTCTGCAAAGGGTGTTTTCTTGGTTCTTCGTTCTTCAGAGGCTAGCCCCGGGAACAGTTTTTTAGAGCTTCTTCTGGACAACACGTTACACAAAAAATAGCGACGTAATGTTCATTGATTGAGCATACAAAAAATGCGGGTTTAACAACAAATGATGCGCTTTTGTAAACACAAAAGAAACAAAATGAAAGCGGTTTAGCGGTCGTTACGAACGAAGCTACTAACTCGCGAAATCGTAACGCAAACAACAACAATAAGCGTCGTCTCTTTAGACGGAATCAAAAATGTGTCCGAATAATTCGGAGCACACTACACGAAACTCCCAAGCGTCTAAACAGCTAGGGAAGCGAACCACGAATGTCAATACAGTCTATATTTTACACGCAAAAAAACACTTAAAATTAGCATTAGCGCGACGGAGTGTTTTAGAAAAGGTGCAGAAGTTTAAAAATCAATGAAGTAATTCAATCAAATTGAAAACAATACACTAAACAAATTGCGGGAACGCACCAGGAGTAGTCACGTAGTTTTGATAAACATTTACGACTATAATTCAAGATTTAAAGTGAGACTTTATTAAGAAATAAATAATTGTGTCTTTCAAGCTCATTTAACCATGGTGAATAAACAGCGAGAGGATGTTTGTTTCCACAATGTGCCCTCCTTTAATTTCGCCCTTAGGTATAATCAGACAGCCTCAATTATATAAATAAATTCCTAACAAAAATTAACCCATCTACAATCTAAAATCTCCCCAAAATCGAAAAAGTTGAATATTTTCATAAAATAGCATAACCCATGAAATCGCAATTTGCAATAAAGACCCAAAACCTTATTAAACGATTGAATAATTTTACAATTAATTAGATCATTGAGTTCTCTAAAATACAAATTACTATTATGAAAATTTGTAAAATTAAATTAAAAAATATATCGCTTATTTTTACCCGCAGCGAATTTCAATATGAGATGTAACAGAGATGCTCTGTTACACATTTTCGATTTCACAAGAAGTAGAAGAAGAAGACCTGATAACAAGTTACCATTCAAATTCACAGCTTTGCTAAAATTTGGAGGTTACAACGACGAACGTACAACCCGGAGGTCAGCACTCACTTGTTGTATCACTCTTAGGCAACACTAGCTCCAGTGGTGAACCCTTGAACTAAATGGACGACTCGAGTATACTTTAGATAAGTTTAAGCCTCTACTAAAATTTTGCAGATTTTACATTCTGTTACCGTACAATCCATAAATATTCTCAAATAGAGGCAAATCGTTGTGACCTCCAAAATTGGAGGTAGTAGCGTCATATATATATATATATATATATATATATATATATATATATACATATACATATGTTTTAGGTGGTTTCCGGGAATTCATCCGCGTAGTTGATAACTGATTCCTGCCGGGATCGATGGTAAAATGACGACGTTTCGGCAGAGTCACATCTGCCCTCTTCAGGTCGGTTCGCATAATTCTCGTAGCCTTCTGCTTTCGCTTCTAGTTACTCGAATACTAAGATTTTCTGAAGCGAGCGCGCTGTTATATAGTCGCGGCTCGGCGCCTATCGGTTGACACCGTGAACGGCTGTTTGTGATTGGCCCTTGGCGCTCAGTGGGCACGGCTCCATCCTGCTGATTTGTTATTTCCGGTTGAGTTGTTATTGGACGGGTCCAGGCCGGTACGGTGTTTAATAGGATTTTCCAACAATTCGACAAGTTCTGAATTTCATTGCGTTCGTTTAGACTGTGAGATCTCTTCGCTATTTCAATTGCCTCTCTTACGAGTCTTGATTTCGGGTGTTCTATATTTGCCAGTACTCTGGTGTTCTCAAAGTCGATTCGGTGTGACATCGTGGTGGCGTGTTCCGCAATGGATGTTGTTTTTTCCTGCTTTCTTACAGCGTTCTGGTGTTCATCACGTCTAGCTTGAATTATTCTATTAGTTTGCCCCACATAGGTTTTATGACAGTCTGCACATGGAATCTCGTACACTCCCTGTTGTTCTAAAGGGATCCTCGTCTTCGGAGTCCTCAACACCGTGCTTATTTTTCTATCTGTATTGAAAATAGTATCGATATTGTGTCTCCGTAGAATTCTTGCAATACTGTCCGTGGTCCCCTTGACATACGGTAAATAAATAATAATACGGTAATTGGTGTCTCATGCTCCTCGTCTGTTTGTCTCGGTTTTGACTTTAGGGCTCTTTGTATATTTCGGTCTGTATATCCGTTTTGTCTCAGAGCTGTTTTTAAACTGTCCATTTCCTGTTTGATGTTATCCTGGTCAGCTAGCCTTTGTGATCTGGTTACTAAAGTCTTGACGACGGCTTGTAGTTGGGCTGGGTGGTGGTGAGAATTAGCATGAAGGTATCTGTTGGTGTGAGTTGCTTTCCTATATACTGCATGGCCAAGGGTTCCATCTTGCTTCCTATTTATGAGAACATCAAGGAATGGCAGTTGATTGTTGGCTTCAACCTCCATGGTAAATTTTATTTTGTGATGGATGCCATTAAGGTGATCTAAAAAAGTATTGAGGTGTTCCCTCCCATGAGGCCAAATCACAAATGTATCATCTACATATCGCAACCACAAACTGGGTTTAAGAGTTGTTGTTCTTAGTGCCAACTCCTCAAAGTTCTCCATAAAAAGGTTCGCTATAACTGGTGAGAGTGGCGATCCCATGGGAGCTCCTTCCACTTGTTTGTATCGTTGGTTCTCGTAAACAAACTAGGTGTTCATCAGACAGTGCCTTGTTAAGTCTACAAGGTGTCGAGGTGGTTTGTATTTTTCTATTATGATATCCAAGGCTTCGTCGATAGGGATGTTGGTGAAAAGGGACACTACGTCAAAACTTACAAGAAGACACTCTGGTTGTAAGACCGTTTTTCTAAGAATTTCGATGAAATGTGTCGAATTTTTTACATATGAGTCTGCCCCCTTTGCAAACGGTTGAAGTTGTTGGGCTAGGTATTTGGCTAGGTGTTGTGTTGGGGATCCAATTGAGCTTACTATTGGCCTCAAAGGTGCACCTTCTTTATGTACTTTTGGCAACCCATAGAATTTCGGACATCTCGATGACTTTTCACGCGAATTATGTTAGTAAATTCCACACTATAGATATAAATTATTGTTTATCTTGCACATCCTGTTATTATTAATCTGCATCTTGATGATTGTACAAAACTGATTATATTATTTTAATTGTTTTAATTGTCATTGTAAAAGTTGTCTTCGTACTCTCAACACGTTCTTCAAATACAAAATTGGTAGATTCTGAGTTGTTAATTTTTATTTTTTTAAAAACTAACTTCCCAAACAAATAACCATTACTGGCGCAGTCAGCAGCAAAGTTCAGCAGTTTTTGAAAAAGAGACGAAAAACTGAGGTTTTTGAGCCAAATTGAACATAGCCTACCCCCAAAGAAAACTCGAGGTAAGTGAGACTCTTTTCCAATCAAACCGATATTTCCTCTGACAGTTATCATTGGTAGTATCAAGAGTGTTATATTACACATAGACTAAGCTTTTCGAATTTTTGAAATCTTTATTTTATAATATTCCATAATTCACTAATTGATAGCGAATTATTATTGCAAATTACAATTTATATTTACAACTGCATTTTCACTTGAAGAGAAAAGATAAAGGTAAGAGATAAGTTATATTTAGAGGAGAATATAATAGCTCTTTGTATTCTATACCTTGACTTTGTTTTAAATCACTATAGCAGATTACTAACTGATATTTTTCATTTAGACGAAACTGAAATCTTGTGTTTTAATTCACGAATGATAAGATTTACTTTCAATACAAACAAAAGCGAAAGTTAACAAATATTATATAGACTTGAACTTGACATTATTTATTTATTTGATGATATGTTATTGAATTGATTTATTTTTGAAAAAATCAATCAGTTCACAATTAAATTTTATTATTCAAGAGAATTTCTTATATATTATTATTGTTTTATGTGTTAACAAATTTTTATTTTTACTTCCTGTTATATAAAATTATATGAACGAATTTAGAAATCCCAAAAGCAATTTTGAAACTGATTCCAGTGACTCTGAAACCGAATTAAATCTTTCTTATTTTAAAAATAAATTAGCCATCATCATGAGTCAACCAACGCAACTGCCATCCGCGAACACTTCCCAAAGTTCACAGGTAGCAATTGATGTAAATTTAATTAAATATTTTGCTGAATTCATTCCTGAATTTGACGGTAACACTTTGGAATTAAGACAATATATTGCCCAGGTAGAAAATATGTTTGCAGAATTTCCCCAACCTACTCACAAATTTGTTTTTGCTCATGCGCGACAAAAATTAAAAGGTGCCGCAAAAATAACTTGTGCAGGAAGAATTGAACTTAATACATGGGACGCTTTAAAAAATCGTTTAATTTCTCTTTATTCATGTAATGATACGTTAGAAACCCTCGAAATGAAAATGAATCAAGCTTTTCCTAAACCCAATGAATCTCTTCTAGCCTTTGGTTCTCGTTTGCAACATATGAGATCCCAAATAATTGATAAGATACACCTAACTGAAACAGACCCTAATAGACAAATATTAAAAATTGAATTTTGTGAAAGCAATGCAAAAAACCGCTTCATAACTTTCATCCCCGAAAGATACCAAACTGACTTAAAACTATCTAACCCTGTTGCCCTTGAACAAGCCATCGATTTATTTTCTGGACTTGAACAGGAATATGAAAACCGTATCGCTCAAAGAAATCTAGGAAATCCACAACAGAGACAGACAAACTCTAAACCCCAATTTCAAAACAACAGAACTTCTCAACAAAATCATAATTTTAATTCCGAAAACTCTAATCCTAAATATTATCACCAAAACTTTTCTAGAAATTTTAGAGGAAAATCATTTCCGAATCAACATAATCAACCTCAACAAAGATCTTTCATCCCTCAATTTACAAAAAGGCCCAACTTTAATAATCAACAAGGATCAAACCCAAACAGAAATGTTTTTACCCCAAACAGACATTTTAAACCTCAACCTCCTACCCCTATGTCTGGTGTTGAAAACTACACTCAGAGAAATACTAATAATTTCCCAGGACCCTCGAAACAAAACTTATCTACCCCTATGTCTGGTGTAGAAAATTTTAATGTTGAAAATATCAATTCTGAACAGTATTTTGACAAAAATAGATATTCCCATCAACAAAACACAGATTATTTAGAAGAATCCCCAAATTTTAACCAGGATTTTCCAATCGATCACAATTCAAACAATCTAACATATGAATTAAACCAAATAACCGCAAACTCATTACCTTACATAAAAATCCAAATTAAAAATAAAATCTATAAACTACTAATTGACACCGGATGCTCATTTTCAATTATAAGACCCTATATAATTTACGAATATCACCCTGAATGTATTTATATAAACAGAACTAAACTAAAAACTTGTACTGGAAAAGCCATTGCTGAGTACAAAGCATCAGTATCACCCTTTGCTGAATTTAATACAGACCAAAACATAGAATTTATTTTATATGATTTTCATGACTATTTTGACGGACTAATAGGTTTTCGAGATCTTCAAAAATTAAATCTTTCAATTGATGTAGAAAACAATCGACTCGTAAATAAATACACAGTCATTCCCCTGTATTCCCGTGAAGACTTTTCAACTTATACATTTGATCTTAACCCCTTAGAAATCGTAACAAAACGTATACCAGTAAATATAAGAGAAGGACAAATACTTATTCATTGTTACAATAAAAATGGAATTTATATACCAGAAATTCTTACATATGCTAAAAATGGTTTTGCAAAAATCGAAATCCATAATACTTGTTCAAACCAAAATTTAATAACATTTACCAACCCTTATCCTTGTACCCCAATTACCGACGAACACGAAATTTATAATTTCAATTTAATTCCACCTGAATCTGATAAAGTAGATATTTCATCCCTTATCAGAACAAATCACTTAAACCACGAAGAAAAAAAAATGTTCTATTAAACTTATGCGAAGAATTCAACGACATTTTTCAAAAACCCAAAGATCAACTTAGTTTCACAAATATTGTTAAACACCAAATTAGAACTAAGGATGAAGAACCCTGTCATTCAAAAAGTTACAGATTCCCTCAAGTACATAAAGATGAAATTCACAAACAAATACAACAAATGTTGAATGATGGAATTATACGACCTAGTATCTCACCCTGGTCATCCCCTGTGTGGATAGTACCGAAGAAACTAGACGCATCAGGAAGAAGAAAATGGAGAATAGTAATAGATTATAGAAAAGTCAACGAAAAGACAATCGACGACAGCTACCCTATTCCAAATATTAATGAGATTTTGGATAAATTTGGACGATGTAGATATTTCACAACTCTAGATTTAGCTTCTGGTTTCCATCAGATAGAGATGCACCCAGATAGCATAGAAAAAACCGCATTTAATACAGAAAATGGACACTATGAATTTTTACGTATGCCCTTTGGTCTAAAAAACGCACCAGCTACATTCCAAAGAGTAATGGATAATGTTCTCAGAAATTTTCAAAATAAAATCTGTTTAGTATATATGGACGATATAATAGTATTTTCGACATCCCTCACAGAACATAAACATAAAAACCTGAAACAAATTTTTCAAACTCTTAGAAATGCCAACCTAAAAGTACAATTAGATAAAAGCGAATTTTTAAGAAAAGAAGTAGAATTTTTAGGACATATTGTTACACCAAACGGAATAAAGCCAAATCCAAAGAAAATTGATGCAATTAAAAGATTTCCACTTCCCAAAACTCACCGCGAAATTAAAAGCTTCTTAGGACTTATAGGTTATTATCGGAAATTTATAAAAAACTTTGCTAAAATAGTAAAACCCCTTACACAAAAACTAAAGAAAGGTGAAAAGATAATCATTGATGATGAATTCGTGAAAACGTTTAATTATTGTAAAACACTTTTATGTAATGAACCAATTTTATCATACCCAGATTTTTCGAAGGAATTTCAACTAACGACGGATAGTTCAAATTTTGCATTAGGAGCAATTTTATCACAAAATGGACACCCTATCAGCTACGCTTCAAGAACTTTAAACCCTGCAGAAATCAACTACTCAACAATAGAAAAGGAATTACTTGCTATTGTTTGGGCATGCCGCTATTTTAGACCATATTTATATAATCAGAAGTTTACAGCCTTTTGTGACCACAAACCCTTAGAATGGTTATTTTCCCTAAAAACTCCAAACTCAAAACTTCACAGATGGAGACTAGAATTGGAAGAATTCGATTTCAAGATAAAATACAAGAAAGGAAAAGAAAATCAAGCCGCAGACGCTCTTTCAAGAATAAAATTAGAAAACAACCTAATATGAATGCCATTGGAGACGAAAATCAATCGATGATAGCGAATGATGGAGATGAAGATACCTATCGACAAATTTTAGATTTAGCAGAAGAAATCGCTGAACAGGAGAATCAACAAATGAACAAAGAAACATTAAACAAAAATGACGAAAATCAACCCCTAGATTTATACACGTCATCCCCTCCTACTCCAAATATTCCACAGATTTTAAACTTGCAACCCAACATACTTCTCGCGAAAACCCTATTTTAGAAATACGACCAACGGAAAGACCCACTAACTCTTACAAACGACAAATAATAATTTCTCATAATCCAAACGCCTTGATGTCTAGCATATCAGCCAAAAGAATTTTTGAAAATTTTAGATACACTTTAACTTTAGCCAGATCCGCAGACGAACAAGAAATAACGAATATGTTTAAACAAACTATTGCCCCTGATAAATTATATTGCCTTTACTTTTTTAATGAACACGATAAAGCCAAAATCATAACTACCTTACAGAAAAACTTTACTTCCCTTAATCTTGTCACATCTCTTCAAAACTACTTCAAGACATAACAGATAAAGAAGAACAACAAACTTTAATAAAATACCACCATGAAGGAAAATTTTCCCATAAAGGAATTCATGAAGTTAAAAATTCTCTTAAAAAATACTATTGGCCCTCTATGGAAAACGACATAAAACTTTACATAAATACTTGCCAAACTTGCCAAACTTATAAATACGAAAGACACCCTCAAAATATAAAACTTCAATTAACACCTACTCCTAAAAGACCTTTAGAAATAATTCACATTGACACATTTTTCTGTGAAAATAAAACATTCTTAACAATAATGGATCCCTTTTCGAAATTTGGACAAGCACTACCCTTAAAAGATAAAAACTCAATTCAGATATACGATAATCTTCTAACTTTTATTTCATTTTATGGAATTCCCAGAATGATTATTTGTGATAATGGAACCGAATTTAAAAATCATTTAGTTGTTGATTTTTGTAACCTTCACAAAATAACCTTACACTTTACTACCTCTGGAAACTCAAATTCTAATTCCCCGGTAGAACGATTTCATTCAACCCTACTCGATGAACTTAGATGCTTAAGAAAAGATAACCCAACGAAAGACATTGAAACTTTAATAAAATTTGCAATCATTAGTTATAACAATTCTATACACAGCGTTACTCAACAAACTCCTTTTAATATTATACTTGGACATACCGACATAAATCCTCTTGATCTTTCTGAAAAAGCTATTACTTCAGAATATGCCCAAAATCACAAATCTCTAGCAGATAAAATATACGACAGAGTTAGAAACTCGATCGAACTTAACAAAAACAAAACAATTTCTAAAATAAATGAAAAGAAATCCAACCCTGAAACGGTAAAAACTGACCAAAACGTTTATATAAAAACTAACCAAGGTAGAACCACAATTCATTAAAACTCAGGTAGTCAAAGACAAAAACATTATTGCCAAAACAAAACTAGGACTCGTACATAAAAGTAGAATAAAGAAAAAACGATTTATTCCAGGAACACCTACAGGAACACCCAGTCGAGACAAAGATGAAGAACAACCAACTACTAGTAATACTTAACTGTATTTTGACAATCCCTTTAATAAATACCCAAATAACTATAACCCCTATTAACAATTATATATATACTCAAGAATTAGGTTCAGCTAGAATACCCTCAACATATCATAAGTTTATTCACTATATTAACCTCACTGACTTAAACGTAGAATTAGGAAATAATGAAAATATATTAATATCCTTAAAGAATATTATAGAAAATAAGAAATTAAAAAATAATTCTATTAACTTAAATATATCACTTAACCATATGGGATTTAATCAATTGGTAACCCATAATCTTAATCAAATATTAGAGTTAAAAAATAGAATAGCCGCTTTTACTTCAAATCGCGTACGAAGAGGATTAATTAACCCCATTGGAAATATTCAAAAAATATTATTTGGAACAATGGACAATGAAGACCGTGAATCAATCAATAAAGCCCTATCGACCCTAGAAGAAAATCAGTATAAGATAGCAAAAAGAATTGAAGTCCAAACATCAATTACAACTAAACTTCTCGAACATTATAACAAAACAGTTTCAACATTAGCTTTAAATCAAAATATTTTAATGAAACAATTAGAAAATGCCTTGAATAAACTCCAAATGACAACTAGAGATCATAAAATTATAACAAAAATCCAAAACACATTTTCACAGCTTTATATGAATTTAGATAGAATAAAAGAATTTATAATGACTATTGAAAACGCAGTAAGTTTTGCTCATCTCAAAGAATTACACCCAGGAATTTTACCGAAATCAGATTTACTTTTAATATTAAAAGAATTAAATACAATTTTCTCCCAAAACCAAATACTTCACCTTAAAGACCTACGGAATTATTATAAAATGTTTTCAGTAAATATTCACACTGAAGAAAATTTGATCTATTTTATAATGTATGTACCATTATTTGATGCTATACAATATAATTATTTCCATTCGTTCCCTATTCCATGGAAAAACCGAACCCTTATAATTCCACATCCATATATCCTCATGAGTCTTACTTCTTATCTAATACCAGCCGAAAATTGCCCAAAAATTGAAGACACATATATATGCCGAGGACAGCCACAGCCTATAGATGATAGTTGCGAAATTTCAATAATTTCCAAAAGTGACTCATCTCAATGCATCGTACGAACTACCAGGCTTTCAGCAAATATAATCGAACAAGTTGCCCAAAACGAAATTATTGCCGTTCCAGCAAATCCAATTAAAACCCCTTTTAACTGCAAAAATGGAAATGGAATTCAGTTAATCACAGAACCGAGTATAATCAATATTCCTGAAGGATGCCAAATAACCATAAATGGTCAAATGTTCGCCCATAGTCAAGAATTTCCGAAAATTTTCACTCCCAAAAATACAAATACCGGAAGATTATGAAAGTTCAACCCTCAATCACATACAGCTTCGCCAAATCAAGCTAGACGAAATTTCAGAGCTACACAAATTGTCTCATGAAATTCAACCCTTGGAAATCAACCCCTTGGAGAAAACTAGCCACCCAATTAGTATTACAATAATACTAATAATCATTGCAGTACTTGTAATCATTGCATTCAAATTATACAAGAAGTTCAAGCCATGGTCAAGAAAACCCAAGCCAAAACGCCAGGAGTCGTCAGAACTTCATGCCACCCCTGAAGTTCCATTTCGCCAGGGAGGAATTATGTTAGTAAATTCCACACTATAGATATAAATTATTGTTTATCTTGCACATCCTGTTATTATTAATCTGCATCTTGATGATTGTACAAAACTGATTATATTATTTTAATTGTTTTAATTGTCATTGTAAAAGTTGTCTTCTTACTCTCAACACGTTCCTCAAATACAAAATTGGTAGATTTTGAGTTGTTAATTTTTATTTTTTTAAAAACTAACTTCCCAAACAAACAACCATTACTCGCGGAATGGTTGCAGTTGGAGATTTTTGTCGATCCTACTTGCTTGGATTTTGGCCTTGGTTGTTTTCTCTAGATAAGTTGTTGGGTCAGTAGTAATTTGTTTATATGGATATTGAAGCAATATTTGAATTTTGTTTGAATAATCCGCTGTATCTAAAATTACAGTCGCATTTCCTTTATCAGCAGGTAGAATGACAATGTCCTTGTTGAGGCGCAGTTGTTTCAAGGCCTCATTTTCTTCTATAGATAGGTTCCTTTTGGGTGGTTTAGACTTTCTTAGAACATGTGACACATCTTGTCTAATTATTTCAGCGGTGTTCGCACCTAATTTTGAAATTGCTGTTTCCACGCTACATATTATGCTCTCTGTTGGTATGTGAGAGGGAGCAATAGCGTAATTGAATCCCTTAGCCAACACGCCAATCGCGGAAGTGTTCAATTGGACCGAAGATAAGTTATAAACGATTTTATTCGTTTCCAATTGCCGTGAGGTTAGACTGTGACCGTTATTTTCCGAGACAAATTTGTTTTTGGGCTTCTGTTGGAGCTTCAATTTGTTAAATTTTGCCTGTTGTTGCATTGTTGTTAACTCTGCATTGGTTTCGGCCCTAAATTCGCTAATCTCATCAAATTTATCCCATATTATCGGGTGGAGTGTATTGCTTACCTGTAGGTGGATATCTAGGAGTTTAGTATTAAGAACATCCAAATCTCTTCTGACATCACGTATGGCTTCCCTAAGTAGGGCACAACTAGCTTTCCATAAGATATTCTGTGTTTTTCTGTTGTTCTTCCAGAACTTTACCGTCATGTTTTTCGGAATAACTCCTTCATCGCGGCATCGTTGTAAAAAATGTAGATCGCACAAAAGTTTGCTTCTTTTCGCGCGTAATTTCTCAAATGTTTTACACAAATGAAAAGTATTCTTCCCGTAGAGATTCACTATATTTGTTTTTAAGTTTTCGCGGGCACTAAATGTTTTAGGTGGTTTCCGGGAATTCATCCGCGTAGTTGATAACTGATCCCTGCCGGGATCGATGGTAAAATGACGACGTTTCGGCAGAGTCACATCTGCCCTCTTCAGGTCGGTTCGCATAATTCTCGTAGCCTTCTAGTTACTCGAATACTAAGATTTTCTGAAGCGAGCGCGCTGTTATATAGTCGCGGCTCGGCGCCTATCGGTTGACACCGTGAACGGCTGCGTGTGATTGGCCCTTGGCACTCGGTGGGCACGGCTCCATCCTGCTGATTTGTTATTTCCGGTTGAGTTGTTATTGGACGGGTCCGGGCTGGTACGGTGTTTAATAGGATTTTCCAACAATTCGACAAGTTCTGAATTTCATTGCGTGCGTTTAGACTGTGAGGTCTCTTCGCTATTTCAATTGCCTCTCTTACGAGTCTTGATTTCGGGTGTTCTATATTTGCCAGTACTCTGGTGTTCTCAAAGTCGATTCGGTGTGACATCGTGGTGGCGTGTTCCGCAATGGATGTTGTTTTTTTCTGCTTTCTTACAGCGTTCTGGTGGTCATCACGTCTAGCTTGAATTCTTCTATTAGTTTGCCCCACATAGGTTTTATGACAGTCTGCACATGGAATCTCGTACACTCCCTGTTGTTCTAAAGGGATCCTCGTCTTCGGAGTCCTCAACACCGTGCTTATTTTTCTGTCTGTATTGAAAATAGTATCGATATTGTGTCTCCGTAGAATTCTTGCAATACTGTCCGTGGTCCCCTTGACATACGGTAAATAAGCCTTGGTTATTGGTGTCTCATGCTCCTCGTCTGTTTGTCTCGGTTTTGACTTTAGGGCTCTTTGTATATTTCGGTCTGTATATCCGTTTTGTCTCAGAGCTGTTTTTAAACTGTCCATTTCCTGTTTGATGTTATCCTGGTCAGCTAGCCTTTGTGATCTGGTTACTAAAGTCTTGACGACGGCTTGTAGTTGGGCTGGGTGGTGGTGAGAATTAGCAGGAAAATATCGTCATTTTACCGTGGATACCGGTAGGAATCGGTTATCAACTACGTGGATGAATTCCCGGAAACCACCTAAAACATTTAGTGTCCGCGAAAACTTAAACACAAATATAGTGAATCTCTACGAGGAGAATACTTTTCATTTGTGTAAAACATTTGAGAAAAGAAGCAAACTTTTGTGCGATCTACATTTTTTACAACGATGCCGCGATGAAGGAGTTATTCCGAAAAACATGACGGTAAAGTTCTGGAAGAACAACGGAAAAACACAGAATATTTTATGGAAAGCTAGTTGTGCCCTACTTAGAGAAGCCATACGTGATGTCAGAAGAGATTTGGATGTTCTTAATACTAAACTCCTAGATATCCACCTACAGGTAAGCAATACACTCCACCCGATAATATGGGATAAATTCGATGAGATTAGCGAATTTAGGGCCGAAACCAATGCAGAGTTAACAAAAATGCAACAACAGGCAAAATTTAACAAATTGAAGCTCCAACAGAAGCCCAAAAACGAATTTGTCTCGGAAAATAACGGTCACAGTCTAACCTCACGGCAATTGGAAACGAATAAAACCGTTTATAACTTATCTTCGGTCCAATTGAACACTTCCGCGATTGGCGTGTTGGCTAAGGGATTCAATTACGCTATTGCTCCCTCTCACATACCAACAGAGAGCATAATATGTGGCGTGGAAACAGCAATTTCAAAATTAGGTGCGAACACCGCTGAAATAATTAGACAAGATGTGTCACATGTTCTAAGAAAGTCTAAACCACCCAAAAGGAACCTATCTATAGAAGAAAATGAGGCCTTGAAACAACTGCGCCTCAACAAGGACATTGTCATTCTACCTGCTGATAAAGGAAACGCGACTGTAATTTTAGATACAGCGGATTATTCAAACAAAATTCAAATATTGCTACAAGATCCAGCATATAAACAAATTACTACTGACCCAACAACTTATCTAGAGAAAACAACCAAGGCCAAAATCCAAGCAAGTAGGATCGACAAAAATCTCCAACTGCAACTCATTCCGCGTGAAAAGTCATCGAGATGTCCGAAATTCTATGGGTTACCAAAAGTACATAAAGAAGGTGCACATTTGAGGCCAATAGTAAGCTCAATTGGATCCCCAACACAACACCTAGCCAAATACCTAGCCCAACAACTTCAACCGTTTGCAGAGGGGGCAGACTCATATGTAAAAAATTCGATACATTTCATCGAAATTCTTAGAAAAACGGTCTTACACCCAGAATGTCTTCTTGTAAGTTTTGACGTAGTGTCCCTTTTCACCAACATCCCTATCGACGAAGCCTTGGATATCATAATAGAAAAATACAAACCACCTCGACACCTTGTAGACTTAACAAGGCACTGTCTGATGAACACCTATTTTGTTTACGAGAACCAACGATTCAAACAAGTGGAAGGAGCTCCAATAGGATCGCCACTCTCACCAGTTATAGCGAACCTTTTTATGGAGAACTTTGACGAGTTGGCACTAAGAACAACAACTCTTAAACCCAGTTTGTGGTTGCGATATGTAGATGATACATTTGTGATTTGACCTCATGGGAGGGAACACCTCAATACTTTTTTAGATCACCTTAATGGCATCCATCACAAAATAAAATTTACCCATGGAGGTTGAAGCCAACAATCAACTGCCATTCCTTGATGTTCTCATAAATAGGAAGCAAGATGAAACCCTTGGCCATGCAGTATATAGGAAAGCAACTCACACCAACAGATACCTTCATGCTAATTCTCACCACCACCCAGCCTAACTACAAGCCGTCGTCAAGACTCTAGTAACCAGATCACAAAGGCTAGCTGACCAGGATAACATCAAACAGGAAATGGACAGTTTAAAAACAGCTCTGAGACAAAACGGATTTACAGACCGAAATATACAAAGAGCCCTAAAGTCAAAACCGAGACAAACAGACGAGGAGCATGAGACACCAATAACCAAGGCTTATTTACCGTATCTCAAGGGGACCACGGACAGTATTGCAAAAATTCTACGGAGACACAATATCGATACTATTTTCAATACAGACAGAAAAATAAGCACGGTGTTGAGGACTCCGAAGACGAGGATCCCTTTAGAACAACAGGGAGTGTACGAGATTCCATGTGCAGACTGTCATAAAGCCGATGTGGGGCAAACTAATAGAAGAATTCAAGCTAGACGTGATGAACACCAGAACGCTGTAAGAAAGCAGGAAGAAACAACATCCATTGCGGAACACGCCACCACGATGTCACACCGAATCGACTTTGAGAACATCAGAGTACTGGCAAATATAGAACACCCGAAATCAAGACTCGTAAGAGAGGCAATTGAAATAGCGAAGAGACCTCGCAGTCTAAACGCACGCAATGAAATTCAGAACTTGTCGAATTGTTGGAAAATCCTATTAAACACGGTACCGGCCCGGACCCGTCCAATAACAACTCAACCGGAAATAACAAATCAGCAGGATGGAGCCGTGCCCACAGAGTGCCAAGGGCCAATCACACGCAGCCGATAGGCGCCGAGCCGCGACTATATAACAGCGCGCTCGCTTCAGAAAATCTTAGTATTCGAGTAACTAGAAGCGAAAGCAGAAGGCTACGAGAATTATGCGAACCGACCTGAAGAGGGCAGATGTGACTCTGCCGAAACGTCATTTTACCATCGATCCCGGCAGGGATCAGTTGTCAACTACGCGGATGAATTCCCGGAAACCACCTAAAACATTTAGTGCCCGCGAAAACTTAAAAACAAATATATATATGTTATATAAGTATTTAAACAGACTTTATATTAAATTTACTTCTAATTATAAGGTCAAATACTGTCATTATTCCCACATTGTAATATGATACTTGTTAGTCATTTTTATCACGTTCGACTTTTTTCATTTATACTTGGTAACCAAAACTGTACACTTCTTATTTTTAGTTCACATAAAAACTGATGACCATCCATTTTGAAACGACACGCTTAAATTGTCTTTGTTTAACACGCGTGTCGACTCATCATTTTGTAATGTTATAAATACTAGTGTAGGACCTTCAGTCGTCAGATGATTAGTTGACGTATATTCTTATAGTTGAAAGTTGTTATTATTATTTTTGTATTTAATTAAATAAATTGTTTTTAAAAAGTGAATTTTGAAAATCGTAATATAAAAAGTGGCGCAGTCAGTAGGATTCCATTACGCTGCTAGAACCGGCGTTAGAATAAAAGCTTAACTGGTAGCGGTGGATTCCAATCCTTTGAAGGAAGAAAAGAACCTCGAGACGTCCCAACTACAACACGTAGAACACGGCAACCTTGATGTTTCGATTAATGTAAGTACAAACAATTAAGTAATCATCTCGCAAATATTTGTTTTACCAATTTGAATTTATTTTATCGATATATAATTTTGATTTTATTTTATTTTTACTGTTCGGACGTTCAATATTCCGGAACATTTTAAACCGAATTGTATTATTTTCCATTTGGGTTTATTTTACTTTGTGCACAATTTTTGTAATCTTCTACATTCTTAAAACAAAAACGTGGTAAACGTTTTGATAATTCTAGATATTTTCTTTAATTTTGAACATTTTTATTACCGTATATTTTTAATCAACCGAAATAATGGCATCTCCCCAAACTTCAGCAGATCCGGAGACTGAACCCTACCGGCTTTCGGAAATCTTTTCCATTGTCCCTGAGTTTGAGGGCGATCAAATCTCGCTAGGGACATTTACTGATCCGTGCGACTGCGCGTATAATATGTCAACGGGCGACCAACGCTATCTTTTACTTATACACATTAAAAATAAGCTGAAAGGCAGAGCGGCCCAATTAATTAATTCACGCAACCCCGCGTCCTATTTGGAACTTAAACAACTTTTAAACTCTCATTTCGGTGATTCTAGAGATTTGACATCTCTCATACAAGATTTACAACGTCTAAGACAACTTCCCAACGAATCGCCTCTAACATTTTATAACAGATTGCAAGTACTTACTGCAAAAATGTATGCCAATATTCAGAAAACCTCGAATTTGAATGCAGATTAGAAGACAGCCCAAACGAGTCTAATAGACACTATGGCGCTGAACACTCTTCTGACCGGTTTAGAACCGCTTTTAGGGCAAATCATCCGCGCCGGAAACTCGAAAGACCTGTTAGAAGCCCACGTACGAATTAGGCGTGAATTACAACTGTCCTACTTCGAAAACCAAAAAACACCTAAATAAATTCCCCCTAAGCCTAATCAACCCTTTCGAAAGCCTAATCCGCAAATTAATAAGTGCCTATCATGTGGAAGATTCGGACATCACACGTCCGAATGTCGCTCTCGAAACTACCAGACACCAGTCTATAACAATAGTAGCGGCAATAATAATAATTTTAGACCAAACCCTTTTACTAATAATTTCTCACAAAATCAGAATCAACAACCTAGGCAAAATCAGTCACCCTTCAGACAAAACCAGTTCTCTAACCAGCCAAGAACGTTTCAGCAAAGTACGCAACAACTACGCCAATCGGCCATCCAACGAAATCCCGGTTTTCGCCCAAATCCAAATAAAACACATCACTTAAATTATACGAATTACCCTAACCAGGACGATGATTATTATACAGTTAATTATCAACCCTACGATGATTACAATAGCACTGATGATCAAAGGGAATATGATTATTATAGTCAGTCATGCAATCCAGAAGCAATTAATATTAATTATCATACTGCTGATAACTATCAAACTGTCGATTTAGATCCCCTAGAGAATCAAAACTATCAGGATTTTCTATCTCTTCCAAATTTAGACCACCCTCCAAACATAACGACCAGCCTCGCAACACAGATCCAAACTATCAATCTCGACGACCTGTACCCGAATATAAACTTTCCGGAACAGACATTTCTGTAACTACTCTCCATACTGTAAACTCCAAAAATCTGTACTATATTAACGATGCGACTGGAAACTATAAATTACTCATAGATACAGGCGCAGGAATTTCTATCTTTAAAGAGCATACCGTCAGAAATTATTCTGAACGATTCCCGGAAAATGTCATTATTCAGGGAATTACAGATAAAAAGATCCCCATTTCTCAGTCAACCCTTATACCATTCACTCATGGTAACCCCCATAAAGTATTTATATGTAACCTTGACATCGAGTTTGATGGCATTTTAGGGTTAGATTTTTTAGAACATTATGAATGTGTAATCGATCTAAAATCTTAACAACTCAAGACAAATTTCAAAGATATCACTCTTCACAAGGTCTCCTCCTTGCCCCTTTCAGATATCACTCCCTCGACAGTCCCCAACACATCGTCTCCAAAAAATTTCTCAAACTATATTTCTATAGAACCTCGTACAGAAAAAATATGTAAACTATGCTGTCACCTTTCCAACACCGACGCTGTTTTACATACCATCGAGAAAGAGAAAGTCAGACTACCCAATTCCTTGGTATATGTAAACCATAACGGGGAATTTCTAACTTCAGTTATCAATGCCAACGCCATCCCAAAAACAATTAACTTTGAAAACATAACAATAGAACCCCTTGTACAAACACAACCCTGTTTTAACTTTAACGACTCGTACGAAACTCCAGATATCGACAGAAACTTACTCATAAGACAACAACTCCGGACTGAACATTTAAACTACGAAGAAAAAGACATGATTACCAACCTTTGCTTAGATTTCCAGGACATATTTTACTTAGAAGGAGACTCACTATCCTTTACCAACGAAATTAAGCATTCAATCGAGACTAGTAATTCCAGACCCATCTTTACTAAATCTTATAGGTACCCTCAGGTACATAAAGAAGAGGTTAAAGATCAACTAAACAAAATGCTCAACCAAGGCATCATTCGTCACTCAACTTCCCTGTGGTCTTCCCCAGTTTGGGTTGTTCCCAAAAAGCTAGACGCCTCAGGCAAACAAAAATGGCGTGTCGTCATTGACTACAGGAAACTTAACGAAGTCACAGTAGACGACAAATATCCATTGCCTAACATCCCCGATCTTTTAGATCAACTAGGCAAATGCCAATATTTTTCTACATTAGATCTCGCCTCCGGTTTTCATCAGATAGAGATCGATTCCAAAGATATTCCCAAGACAGCATTTTCAGTCGAAAATGGCCATTACGAGTTTGTTCGTATGCCGTTCGGTTTAAAAAACGCCCCGTCCACATTTCAACGTGTCATGGACAACATCCTCCTTGGAATTCAAAATGAACGTTGTCTAGTATACATCATTGTATACTCCCCAACAATTCACGAACACATTTCACGGTTGACCGAAGTCTTCAAACGTCTTCGCAAATCAAATCTTAAGATTCAACCCGACAAATGTGAATTCTTAAGAAAAGAGGTAGCGTATCTTGGTCATCTAATTACGCAACAAGGTGTAAAACCGAACCCCGAAAAAGTCAGTTGTATCCAAAATTTCCCAGAACCAAAAAATCCAAAAGACATTAAATCTTTCTTAGGATTGGCCGGATACTATAGAAGATTCATCCCCAACTTTGCCAAAATGTCAAAACCACTTACAAAACTTCTCCAAAAAGATGCAAGATTCTTCTTTGATTCTGATTGTAAGTCATCATTTAACGAGTTAAAGAAAGCTCTCATTTCAGACCCCATTCTCAACTACCCAAATTTTGAAGAACCGTTTCTTCTCACCACGGATGCCAGCGCTTTCGCGATTGGTGCAGTTCTTTCGCAAGGTCCTGTAGGAAAAGATCTTCCTATCGCTTATGCCTCTCGGACTTTATGTGCCGCCGAAACTCGATATTCTACCATCGAAAGGGAATTGCTTGCCATAGTGTGGGCAGTAAAACACTTCCGTCCGTATTTATTTGGCCGTAAGTTTACTTTAATCACCGATCACCGCCCGCTTACGTGGCTTTTCTCGATCAAAGATCCAGGCAGTAGACTTGCCAGATGGCGACTAAAACTCGAAGAGTACAATTATAAGATTGAACACAAACCTGGAAAGATAAACAAAAACGCAGACGCTCTATCGCGAATTAAAATCAATCACTTCCACCAAATAGCCAATTTTCAGTCAAAAATCCACGCCTTCAATGACACCGACTCAGAAGACGAAGGTGAACAAGAATCCGAAGAACCCGAACTTAATGACGAACTACTAACGAATTTAACAAATTTGTCGACTTATATAAAACAAGATCTCTAATTGACTACTCGAAAATCGAAACGACAAATTCTCAACTTCTCGACAAAACTCATAAACAAATTATTACATTCTTTTGGCAAAACAAGTTAACTGATCTCCACGATTGGATCATGGATGATATCTTCGAAGAAGATGTTAACTTTGAAAACTATTCTCTCAACACCTTTGCCAGTAAATCAGTCAAAAATCGTAAATACTTTATAATCCCCTTGCCATTTGACCCAGAAACAGTCGTTCAATTTCTGTTTTTCATCATTTACAAATCACAGAATAAATTTGATCCCGAAACAACGTACTATGTCGAAAACAATTTGGAACTTCCAATTCTCGAAACCTTTTCTTATATCTTTGCAGACAAAGATATTAAACTGAAAATATGTCAAAACATTATAAAAACACCTTCAGAAGACGAAATACCGCAAATTTTAGAAAACTATCATCAAGGAAAAAATAATCTTCATCGCGGAATCAACGAAACGGTCAGACGAATAAAGGAAAAATATAATTGGACCGGTTTAACAAAAAATGTAGAAAATTTCATCAAATCTTGCGAAATTTGTCAAAAGGTGAAAACATGTCGAAAAAACTTAAGTTCCCCTTTAGTTATAACAGAAACGCTGAAAACACCTTTCGAGCGAATTAATGTCGACATTTTTGAATACCCATCGAGAAATTACGCTCTGACAGTTAGAGACGAGCTAACAAAATTCACACAGGCATATTCAATAAAGGATAAAACAGCAAAAACCGTCGTTAACACGCTTATCCTTTATTTCCAACATTACGGCACCCCGTTGCGAATTCATTGCGACTGCGGCCGTGAATTTGATAATGTTCTAATGAAAGACCTCTGTGAGCTTTACAACATAAAACTTACATTCTCAAGTGTGGGTCACCCACAATCCAACGGTTCCCTTGAACGATTCCACTCAACATTATCGGAAATGATCAGAGCAAATATAGCCGAAAACCCAGACGAACATCCTTTTAACGTTTTGCCATACGCAATAATCACTTATAACAACACCAAAAATAAAACTCATGGCTTTACACCCTACGAGCTTATTTTTGGTCACACGTCTACTAGACCCCCGGAAACGCTTTATAACCAACAGAACCTCATTTCCAATTACGTAAGAGATCTCAACAATCGTATGGAGTACTTTTACAAACTAGCGCGTTCAAAAACTGAACAACAAAAAGAAAAGGCAAAAACTCGATTCGACCAACACGTACCTGAAAACCGACCAAATTATAACATAGGCGATAAAGTATATTTGAAAGAATCGCAAATTTCTAGTAAATCACAAAATAAATTTAATGGTCCTTTCCAAATAACTGAACTCTTTCAAAATTCTGCAGTCTTACTAAATCCCGAGACAAATCAATCTACAAAAGCAAATTTTGACAGATTGAAACCGTATTTTGAGTGAAAATTACTTCTTTTCAGACTCCTCGGACTCTTCACAATCGCAACATCTCAATATACGATAACACCTATAAACAACACCGTAGGACTCTTCTTTCATGAAGAAGGAAGCATCAAAATTTCGAATGACAAGTGGACATTGCTTGTCTACAAAGATCTCCACCCATTCGGTGACGCAATTTCCAATAATGACAAAATACTAAACACTTTAGTTGACACTATCAATTCAAACTTAACTACTCTACTTAGTTCATTCAAACCACAAGTACAAACACACGTCAGCCTTCTCAAACAAATATCAGACACAGTAAACTTGAAATATCAAGAAATATTCGCGGACACGAAAATTCACTTAAACCGACAGAAACGCGGACTTATTAATGGATTAGGAACAATTTGGAAATCAATAACTGGCACTCTGGATGCAAACGATGGTCAATATTTTAATGATTGTATCAACAAGATTACTCATGACGAACAACAAATCGAAAATCTACTGAAGAACCAAATCTCTGTTACGACTTCCGTAATCAAAAATTTTAATTCAACGGTTCGTAAACTACAAATAGACGAAGAAACCTTTAATAAGAATATTAATGAAATCAGGCAAGCCATTGCTTTTATTTCAGACGACCCTCAGTTCTTTGAGACACTTGTCAAAACTCTAGATTTATGTGAATCATTAATGGAAAGCTATGTCTTTATTCAAGATGCCCTTAATGATGTATTATCGGCAATATCTTTCGCTCGCATTAAAATGTTACATAGTTCAATCATTACACCGGCAGATTTGGTCGACTCACTTCAAATTATCTCTCACTCTTTGCACAAAAACAATTTGCCCTTATCTATTAATGCCCATAATATTGCACAATATATCGACATCATCGAATTGGAAGCATTTCAATTAAACACGAAAATAATTTTTGTATTAAGAATCCCCTTAGTAAACCCCGAAAGTTTTACCCTTTTTCGTTTATATCCAATTCCGATACTTGACGACCGAACAGGGTTTCATCACATTTTACCAACCACAACCAAATATATTGCGAAAAACGATGATTCACTATTGTATACTACATTTCGGAACTTGGACAACTGCAAGTCCTTAAGCCAAGTTCAATGGATATGTTCAGACGTTCTCCCGTATCCTATAGATAGCGATTCAACTTGTGAGGCCCAGCTGTTGAAGCAGTCCACCTTCCTTCCAAAGGTTTGTCAGACTTCCATATTCTACGCCAAGGACTACAATGTATACAAGATTAGCTCAAACTTTTGGCTAATTACTGTTTCTGACCTTTTACCTATCACCATAAAGTGCAGTGGAAACAGCGTTGTAACACTAACAATTACAACAAACTCAGTCCTAAATTTGCAGGCCGATTGTAACGCATTCATTGGCAACACTCGAATTCATTCAAGCAAGCTGATCGACAATTTCCAAAATTTTACCTACAAGAGCCATCCAATTCAAATACCGTACAACTGCTGCAAATCTATACCACGGAAAAACTATGTCCCAGGTCTAAAGCCACTCAGACTAAACAAGATCGATGCAGACGACCTCAACATAGCTCAACATAAGTTGAACCAATATTCAGAAGAGCTAGACAAATTAATAAACCAACCGTTTATTAAAAAACACATGCCATGGTTCACAATTTTATCAATTACATTAATCGTTTTACTAATCCTTATCTACATTTTCTATAAATGCAAACCAAGAAGACAATCCAGATTGTTGGCCATAACAACAAACGGCGACGATCCACCGTCACCTTCACCAATGCCATGTAGTAAAGTCAGAAACTTCAGATTCCTTCCCAGACGACGTCCAAGTATTCGACTCCAGGAACCCATCGAAGATACAGAACTCACAAAAATGGTTTGAAAAGTTGAAGCACAGCATCAACTTTTTCAGGATAAATGGAGTTGTTATATAAGTATTTAAACAGACTTTATATTAAATTTACTTCTAATTATAAGGTCAAATACTGTCATTATTCCCACATTGTAATATGATACTTGTTAGTCATTTTTATCACGTTCGACTTTTTTCATTTATACTTGGTAACCAAAACTGTACACTTCTTATTTTTCAGTTCACATAAAAACTGATGACCATCCATTTTAAAACGACACGCTTAAATTGTCTTTGTTTAACACGCGTGTCGACTCATCATTTTGTAATGTTATAAATACTAGTGTAGGACCTTCAGTCGTCAGATGATTAGTTGACGTATATTCTTATAGTTGAAAGTTGTTATTATTATTTTTGTATTTAATTAAATAAATTGTTTTTAAAAAGTGAATTTTGAAAATCGTAATATAATATATATATATATATATATATATATATATATATATACCCTGAACCAAATATTAAACCATCTTCACACTGTTTCTGACGCAGTTGGTGTATTCAGGGGTTGTTGAGATTGACGAATTATGCGCTCGATGTGGTCGGCATGATAACCGTTTTGTCTAAGAATTTGTTGAATATTATGAAGTTCGTTCTGTCTATTGTCAAATTCTGTTAATCGGATAGATCTAAGAGCCAAAGATTTCATTACAGAATTCAATCGGGTAGGATGGTGATGTGATTGGGCATTTAAGTCTTGATTGGTATGGGTTGGATTCCTATAGACGGTATGTGAGAAATCATCATTGATGGTTTTTGTTAAGAGAACATCAAGAAACGGGAGAGAACAATCTCACTCGATTTCCATTGTAAATTGAATGTTAGGATGAATACCATTGAGGTGTTGCAAGAAAAAGTCTAATGAATCTTTGCTATGAGGCCAAATGACAAAGTGTCATCAACATATCTAAGCAAACAGGAATGTCTTAAATTAAACGAGTTTAGGGCTCGAGTTTCGATTTGTTCTATGAAAATGTTAGCAAGAACTGGAGAATGAGGTGAGCCCACGGACCTGTTTGAACAGTGTCTTGAAATGAAAAATACGTGTTAGAAGAACAGTGTTGTATAAGTTTGATGATGTCAGACGAGATGTTGTATTTTGTTTTTAGAATATCTAACATTTCTGAAATTTGGACATTGGTTAAAATAGATACAACATCGAAGCTAACTAGGATATCATTTTCTGAGATTCTATAAGCACCTAACATATCGGAGAAGGAAGAAGAGTTCTTTTCGTACGAGGATGCATGCTCAGGTAGAGGTTGAAGAGTTTTGGCTAAGTACCTGGCTACATCTTGGGTCGGAGATTGTACGGAACTGAAAATGGTTAGTCCGTAAATTTTCGGAATTTTAGAAGATTTTTCACGAGGAGTGATGATCAAACCAACAGAAATTTCTATCACTGTTAATCGTCATTACATACTTTCAACCATCATCCGATTCTGTGGGACACTTTTGATGGCATTTCTAACGATAAAGCTGAACACGTGACGCAAAAGAAAATGAAAACATAAACTAATACGACTTACTACAAAACAAAAACCCACTGTCACCCCCCTCTCTCAGACGAACGTCTAAAACTGACTGACTTCTCCTTAGACTCCACCAGTTTACAAGTTATATCCAAAAGTTTGAATTTCGCAGTGACGCCAAAAACTATCCCAACGAAAAGAATCATCTCTCAAGCTGAGGTAGCTATGGTTGAAATATCAGATATTGAGGCTGAAAATACTCGTCAGGACATTGCTAGAGTACTCCGCACATCAAAGTCACAAAAATCAAACCTAACTTCCAACGAAAGACATGCATTAAAACAATTACGTGACAACGTTGACATAACTATTCTTCTTGCCGGCAAAGGCAACGCGATCGTTCTTCACTAAGGACTATGTTCACAAGATAATTAATAATAATTCTACTACTTACTTAGAGAAAAAGACCAAGGAAATCATCGACAGAGCACATCTTCATCTTGACGTCAACAAGATCATCACTTCTCGTGGAAAATTCTAAAATAACGAAAATTTACGAACTACCCAAGATTCATTGGCCCATTGTTAGTTCCGTACAATCTCCGTCTCAAGAATTAGATAGGTAGTTAGCCAAAAACCTTCAACCTCTAGCCGAGCAGGCATCCTCGTACGTAAAGAACACTTCTTCCTTCTTAGATATGTTAGGCGCTCATAGAATTTCAGAAAATATTATCCTAGTTAGCTTCGATGTTGTATCTCTTTTCAGCAATGTCCCTATTTGAGAAACGTTAGATAATCTAAAAACATAACATAACATCTTTTCTGACATCATCAAACTTGTACACCACTGTTCTTCTAACACGTATTTGGCATTTCAAAACACTCTGTTCAAAAAGTCCGTGGGTACCGTTGGGCTCACCTCTTTCTCCAGTGCTTGCTAACATTTTCATGGAACAAATCGATACCCAGGCCTTAAACCCGTCTGTTTTAAAAGCTTGCTGTTGGCTAAGATATGTTGATGACACTTTTATCATTTGGCATCATAGCAGAAGATTCATTAAACTTCTTCCTGCAACACCTCAAACACTTTTATCATTTGGCCTCATAGCAGAAGATTTCTTCCTGCAATACCTCAATAGTATTCATCCTAACATTTAATTTACAATGAAAATCGAGTCCGATTCTTCTCTCTCGTTTCTTGATGTTCTCTTAACAAAAACCAACCCCCGAATACACCAACTGTGTCAGAAACAGACCAACAACACCGGAAAACCTTGCGTCCGTACATTCGAGGAACCGCTGACAAAATAGCACCGATTCTACACCGACATCAAATAAAGGCAGTCTTCAACACCACTGAAACTGTGGCCAACTTAACCGGGAACCCTAAAGACAAAGTACCTAAAGAGGATCGAGGAGTTTACGAAATTCCATGTAGCCACTGCCCAGAAACTACATCGGTCGGACCAACAAGCACGTCAACCATCGAGTATTTGAACACTCTCTATCAGTTCGTAAAAAGATCCGATTTCAGCTATAGCGCATCATCATATCCATACAAAACACTCTATCAACTTCCTACAGCATGGAACACCGTAATAGCCAAATTAAGCAAACCAAACACCCACCAACACCCAACCAATCACCACATAGCCCCTCATCACGTGATGTCCCCTTCTAATCGGCCGATAACTATAAATAAAAGAAGCAGAGCAGATTCAGACTCAATTCAGTTACCTAGTGGCTCTTGAGGATTGTGACCCCGATCTCGATCTAGACTCTAAAACTCTTTTTCATTTTTTTTTCTTGATAATGGCTTCAAAGCAGGAGTCGAAAGGTCGAGTTTTTAATAAATTTAGACGCGGTTCTCAACCAGAAGCCAGGTTCATAATAAGGACCGCTGAAGCCTCTCAGTATGAGTGCATTTATTTTAGGTGGAGATAGTCATTAAATAAAAAAAACTCTTATAAATCAATGATCTATGGGTTTCAATTACCAAGTTATGACAACATATGTTTCAGTAAATTATTGTCAATACAACATCGCTTATCGGACGATACACTCAGTTTCACTCTTTTCTGGTACTAGTAAAAACATGACCTTTAGCACGAAAATTGCACTGCACAGTTTTGTATTCAATAATCATGTTTTGTCGACGATTTGCTTGATTTGGGTAAATAAAACATTTAAGAAATAAACGTTTTCAAAACATTATCGTCCTTAAAACTACTGTTTGGAGGTAACCTTTAATATTTGTGTAATTCTTTTATGTATTAAGTTAAAGAAGACAAGAATAAAAAGAATTATACTTATGATTTAGAAATAACTTTTCGCAAAATACTTCATCCTTCATCATCTCTCCAGTACCTATTTCAAAGTGCATATTTCCAAACTAATTAATTAATTAATATTATTATTTATGTTGGATACTACAGTACCTACTTACACAACAAATAAATTCCAAAATTATCACAACAGATATTCAAACACAAAACTGCACAAAAAAACTCCGGTTTAACTTTATAAACATGTCAACCGCTTACGCGATGTGCCACGTTGCCATATCTTCTCGGTATGTCGGGTTTTCATTTAATTTGAAAACTGAAAAAAAAAGATTTCTTAATGAAATTGGGATTAGTGAAGGCATAGAAACTGTATATATACAGTGATGGGCAAATATGTGGAACCAAGCAAATATCTCTGGAATTATTAGAGATATTAAAATAAAATTTGGAAGGTGGATACTGCAGTAGATAGCCTATTTGTTTCCAATTTTTTTTACAATTTTGAACTTCCTGTTTTACCGGAAGTAATGTCGATTTTAAAATTTGCAATGAAACACCCTGTATAATATTTTTGTTTCTGATGAAACATTTTATTGCGAATACGAAAATATCGGGTTTGATATTGTTTACTTCAATACCTACCGAGATATTAACAGAAAAGTAATTAAGGAAAGGAAATCTAATATCCATTAAAGAAATACATAGTCATAATTATTAACTAAATCTAAGTGATTTTCAAAACATTGAAACTTAACTAAACTTAATGTATTAGATGTTCAAAATTCTCTAGTAACATTACTTCTGGTGTAATTCTTAGGCTGTCTTGAGTTATTCTTGCAGCTAATTCTTGCAAATTATTTGGTCTATCAACATAAACCTTAGACTTTAAGTAACCCCATAGAAAATAGTCTAGTGGATTAAGGTCGGGACTTCGTGCAGGCCATTCATAAGTACCCCTTCTTTCAATCCATCTGTGATGAAATGTCCTACCTAAATGATCACGAACAATGCGAGCGTAATGGGGTGGTGCTCCATCCTGCTGAAACCAGATATTATTTGGTAATTGTCCATTTACCTCCAATGCCGGAATAACTTGTGTCTCCAAGAGCTGTAAATACCTATCTCCGTTTAAAGTTTCTTGTAAGAAGAAGGGTCCCACGATTCTGTTGTTATAAATGCCGACCCAAACGTTCAATTTTTGGGGATGTTGTGTATGAGCCTCTTGTACCCAATTAGGATTACTTTGCGACCAGTAGCGGCAGTTATGTCGATTAACCGTACCATTTAAACAAAATGTAGCCTCGTCTGAAAACACCACATTTCCTATAAAATTATTATCACGGTTACAAATATCCATCATCGTTTCTCAAAATTGCAAGCGTCTGTCGAAATCGTCTTCGGAGAGTTCTTGAACGAGGCGAATTTTGTATGGATGATATTTTTCTCGCCTTAATATCCTTCCTACTGAACGACGGCTAATTCCATGCATATTGGCGAGGTCGGTAGTGGATAAGTGAGGATTTTTTTCCAAAGATATAGCAATATTTTGAGCTACCCCTTCATTACTTGCACTTTTTAACCGTCCACTTTTTGGTAAATTGCTAACTGTTCCACTTGTGTCGTACCTTCGCAAAGTTTTCGTCACTACTGAACGGGATATTTGTGTATTCGGATGAACAATGTTAAAATAGTCACAAACTTCTTGATGCGTCCTTTTCCTCCCCCATACCCAATCATCATTAATATTTATATTCTTTTCTCTCTTTCACTTAATTCGGCCATTTTACGATCAAATTAAAACAATACAATCTTTTTACGTTCAAATAAAAAAAACTAATAACTTATTTTGAACTACTGTCACTTCTGCAATGAATTTCATGGACTACTAAACTTGATTCAGATTTAATTTGGGCCTGATTTAAACAAACGCTCTTGTATTCGACTATGGAACAAGCAGTGTTGTTGGCTGTGACGGTATAATGCCACCGGTTGGCCAATAGAAATACAAATCCTTACCGAGCTGTTTGTTTATATCGGGCGTAAATGAAATCTGAACCGAGGTTAGCTACCATCGAATTTTTCCTTTCCTTAGTTACTTTTCTGTTAATATCTCGGTAGGTATTGAAGTAAACAATATCAAACCCGATATTTTTGTATTCACAATAAAATTTTTCATCAGAAACTAAAATACTATACAGGGTGTTTCATTGCAAATTTTAAAATCGACATTACTTCCGGTAAAACAGGAAGTTCAAAATTGTAAAAAAAATTGGAAACAAATAGGCAATCTACTGCAGTATCCACCTTCCATTTTTTATTTTGATATCTTTAATAATTCCAGAGATATTTACTTGGTTCCACTCATTTGCCCATCACTGTATATATATGACTTCGAGAAAGCGTCCGACATCATCTATCCGATGGCAGTCATCATTCCTCCGAGTGAACAAGGCGTAGACAAGCCATTAATAGAAACATTAGTCAACATATACAAGGCGACGCAATATCACCAAAACTACCAGTGCTGACATCCGGCTGCGGAACTTGGATTCTGAAAACCGAAATTACACATAAACTCCAAGTTACACAAAGGTCTATGGAAAGAAGCGTGCTAGGAATAACAATAGAAACAATAGATGGATAAGAAAAATCACTGAATGGTATCCCAGGGGTATTAAAAGATCAAGGAAACGCTCAAATATAAGACCGCCGGCATAACGTGCATAGCAAAAAGGTAAGAATGGAAAGAATTGTAAGAAAGGCTACACAATGAAATAATGGTTGAATATAGCTTGATGAAATATAAGACTAAGATATAAGTGGTTCAGAAATTATTATAACATTTTAATGCTTACGGTATTATTCGTGCCATAGTGTGTGTACTAGCTGTCACACAGCTTAGCCGCTGCTTGTTTTCTTGTTGAGATCTGTAGTTGGTGTCTAATTAGGTTCTTTCGAAAAGGTTAGGAAACCACTGTAATTAGTTAGACTGTTCCTTGTACTAATTACTTTCTGGAACATCCTACTTTTTAAAAAATATATTTGTTCCACAATACATACATTCAAGTTACATAAATATTTTTAAATAACGATATTACAATGTCTATAATGAAATAAAGATAATGAACACAATAAACAGTTTGGGTTACATTTAAAACTAGGAATTGTAATATACTACCTTTGTGGATTCGCTCATGATTCAACTACCTTTGGTATTTTTAGCGTATTCTCATATAATATATATGATAATAATGTGGATTTTTAATTTCAGGTATTTTATGCCTCAATATTAGCAATATTAATAGTTGCAGGGCTTTTAATTTCTGTTTGTATAAGAAAACTAACTAGAAAAGGTAATTATTCTATTTTTTTCGCTTATTTATTATTTATGAGATTATTTGCAGTTTTTACTAAGGCAGAAAATGATACCCAAGAAACTTCAAGGTTTAGGAAACGAGATAAAGCCCTTTTTTACGGCCGTAAAATGATTCGAAAAGTAAAAAATATTTCTGGGCAAGTACGGACTTCTGGGCAAGGTAAGAAACGAAGAATGGTAATGAAAATTGCTAGAAAAATACTTCAGTTGAAAAAGGATACAGATCAGGAACAGCTAAAGGTAAGATAAAAGGAGACCACTTTTCATCCCTTTGTACAAAAAGTTAATAAAACGCTAAGCATATGCTTACAGATAGAGTTTAATCCCATAGTATCATTCAATTGATGACAAATGACAAATTATATTTTTTGGTTGATAATATTGTTATAAAATTCATTTATTGCACCGCCAAAAGAAAAATGAAGAAACCTTCTAAATTAATGGTTCCGATAAAAACAACACGTAACCATAAAAAGAACCGGCTGAAATAAATAAGAGCGGCTATCCTGAAAATGCGATGAATGTACATAAAAAGCATCAACAAAAGGTCGTACCGAAATTTCGATAGGATTCTTGATTACACTCTGACAAATCTGAAGTAACCATCGAAATTCGAGTATATTCCACGATATCTTATAAAAGACGGCGGTCCTACAAGTTGGACAATTTAAATATTTGCGGTGTGTCAGTGAATCGACAGCGAAAGAAGTGAACAGCTGTAGTATTACTCATTGTGTTGGTAAACAGTGAATTTATTTTGATAAAAATATAGACGTTGAAAGTGAAAGTGAATATTTGTAAATTTGTGAACCCACGGAATCTATTGCAATTGGTGTTAGAAGTGTGGGATTAAGTGAAGTTAATTTGATTTATGACTAAAACTCGAAGTATGGCACAAATGAACGAGACTAGCAAAAAATATTCAAACAGGATAAACTAGAAATCGAACAAAGGTTAGTGAAATCTTTTGATGAAAAAAAAAATTGCATTAGAGAACCTTGAAACTAATATAGATGAAAAGCAACCAAAATTTAATTCAGGAGTTATTCACGAAATTTGAAGAAAAACAAGAACAAACTGAATTGAAGAGAAAATGAATTTAAAATGTTTGAAGAAAAACAGGAACAATCTGGAAACAAAATTGAACAACTAATGCAATTAGTAATTCAAGGTACGAAGCAGTTAACCAGAAAATAGTGATTATGTATGGAATCAGACATAAAAGAGATAAACGATGACATAAAGGTCCTAAAAATACCGTGGATACTCTTGAAAGCAAAGTAGATTACATCGATGCCATTCAAAGCCAGGTAAAAGTTGAAATGAGTTCAATTTAAAACTCCGTCCGCAGTGATATTAAAAGAGTACAAATGTAAATAAAAAGAATGAAACAGGACTTACAGCGAGGAAAATATCAGAACACTGTAAGTACCAAAGGGTTCTTGAACAAACCACTTTCATTTGATGGTATTTCATCTTAGCCTACGTACAAACGACATTTTGAATTCGTGGCTACAACTACTGGATAGAATAGCCAAGAAAAATGTACCTCTCTGGTAATTTCTTTAAGAGGTTCAACATTAGAACTCCTCGAAAGGATTCCTGTAGGTGAACAAGATAATTTCAACAAGATCAGTGCAATCCTAGGCAAAAGAGACGACAATCAATCCCTGAGCCAAGTATACTAGGTACAACTAACATATTTCCCTACATATTTCTATGATCGTCATTTCCTAATCCGAACCGATCAAGCCGTCATGGGACGAAGTACATAATGGGATTACCGGAGGATATCTGGACATGAATAAAACGGTATCACTAGGTGAATTACTTCGAAGACGTCACAGCTTGGTGGCGGAAATGTGACACCTGTGCAGCCAGTGAGGGCCCGAAGACCTGGACCAAGAGCAGAATGCAGCAATACAATGTGGGCGTCCCATTTGAGATAATTGCCATTGATGTCGCCGGTCCATTTCCCTGAGTGGGGGAACAAATACCATCTGGTCGCAATAAGTTACTTCAGCAAATGGCCTGAGGCTTATACTATACCTAATCAAGAAGCAACCACTGTGGTGACGGTGCTGATAGAACATCTATTCAGCAGGTTTGGTATCCCTTTAGAGGTACATTCAGACCAAGGGCATAACTTTAAATCTAATGTATTCCAGAAGGTCTTTACGATATTGAGAATCAAAAAAAGTGGAAAGATTCAACAGGACCTTGGAGCAACATCTATCCAAGGTCGTCAGCAATAACCAGCGTAATTGGGATGAACATATTCCCCTATTCCTGTTGGCTCAGCCGTACATAACGGCACAGGACTGAACCCAGCCAGGGTACTATTCGGAAAAGAAGCGAGATTACCATGTGATTTGGCATTTGGCTCTGCAGAAGAATCACCCCAAGAAATCAACGATTATGCCGACCAACTTCGACATAACATGCTGGCAATACACGAACTAGCCCGAACGCAGATGTTGGCCCCCAGCGATCGGATGAAGACGCGAGAAGATCTAAAATTAAATTCAGTCGGGTTCCAAGAGAGAGACAAGGTTTGGCTATGCAACCCCCTGAGGACAAAGGCAAGTCTCTAAAACTGACACCAGGGGCCTGTTTCATAATCAACTTGTAACTAGTAGTTTTGTAACTCGTAGAATTTCGATTCGCAATTCAACAAAATTATTGGACAAGTTACAACTTGTAAAGTCCATAATATTAGTATTTGAAATTTGTACGACGTACACATTATTTTGTCCGGTAAACGATAATTTTCCCTTAAAACAATGTTTAAAATTTCTTGAGCCGTTTTTGTGTAATCACGAATCATGCATATAAAAAGATGCCTACGAATTGATAACCTTTTCCTTTTTGGAAGTCGATTAAATACTGTAAAATTAACAATTCTTATATGCTTACAAATTGGTCAAGCTCAGCACGTAAATAAAATACTAAGCGAAACATTTCTTTTTTACCGCCAAATTTGTTATAATTCTTCAAAATAATAGGCTATTTAAGCTGATGAGCTAATATTTTTTTTATATTAACCATAGACCTGTGAAAAATTTTGAAAAAATAATCAATACCAATGACAAAATTTCGTGGCGCCATCTTACGTGGGATAGCTAAACTAATAATAAAACAGTATCGGCCAATGAAAATATTACAGTTACCAACCGATAGATGTGATAATAAAGTATTCCATTAACATAGGTATTATTTGATTGATTTTATTTTTCTCACATATTGGGACGTTATAACTACATCAAATAATAAAAAAGCATTAAACTGTTATTATAATTAACTGTCCACATCTGCCATCTTCCAATGAACACCAATCTGGATTATAATAAAAAATACTTGTAAGTTTTTCAAGAGCAACACTTAATTTATAATAAAAATATATGGCCAATGACAATCGCACAATAAAGACTAATCGATAGACATGCAATTTGTTAAAATCGTTTCACTAGGGCGGAACATCATACATACCGGGACTTCATGTCTTATGGTGCGTAATGCATTTCCCCCCTCTTAAAAAAACATACATACACATACATACACACATACATATACACATAGATACCCAGATACATACACACATACATACATACAGACTGGTGGGTACCTCTGCAGAGGATAATCCCGCCACCGGTTCCGATCGAGTGAAAGCCTCGGTTGCTGGTGCACGCTCCACGGATTCTGGGGGGAGCGAATTATCACTGGTTCCGTCACATAGTGACAAGAAGAAGAACACTAGTAATGGTACAACATCGACCATTACAACTAGAGCTGGCAGCAAGACACTATCCAGTCAGGTCCTCCAAAAGGCGAATAGTGGAGTTGACGTCCAACAAAGGGCAACAAATGAGAGTGGCGCTCCAAACAAATTAGGAGCAAAGATCGATGAGCTCTTGAAGTTCATTGGGCCTAGGCACAATGTACATCATGAGATCAAGAAACTGGCACACGCCATTAAGTCAGAATATGACAAATATCAGACGTCAACGACGCGGCCACCTCCTGTAGCGAAACCTGCTACAACACAGACATCGCCAGTAAAGGTGTCAAACACTCAGACACAAGGTGGACAGCAAAAGGAGGTCCCAAAAACGGCTGCCTCAAAAGCAGCTAACTCAAAACCGGCTGCATCAACACCGGCGGCCCCAAAGCAGGCGGCTTCAATAAAAGTAGCCTCACTGCCGGGAGACTCTGTAGCAAGGACCTCGCCACCGAAGGTCCCGCCTTCAGTAGCCTCATCAAGTAAGGCACCACCACTTAAAATGCTTAAACCGGTGCTAGCTACCAAGCTAAAGCCCGGTAAGGAAGGTCGCCAGAACATCGGGCAAACTACCCAGGGAACAACAAGTAGGGTGGTCAATTCAGAAGCGGAGAGAAACAATGGATTAAAATCCAAGATTAAACCGCATACCAAAAACCAACCTGCAAACCAGTCGACTGACTGGCAAGTGGTAAAGAGGAAAAAGGCCCCGAGGACCAATAAGCAAAAACCAGCGCCACATTGTACGCTGCTTATAAAGAAAGGCGAGAAGAGCTCCCATGCAGATATCTTGCGAGGCATCAAGAATGATCCCACCTTGCAGGATATAGGCAAAAAAGTCAATAAGATCCGACGAACAGCTAAGGGAGATCTACTTTTGTTATTCGCCAAGGCAGACGCTCAGGAGATGGAGCGCTATTGTAACGCCATCAAGAATAAGCTCCTAAGACTGTACAATCTCGAATACCGCAAATCGAGATTGAAATTAAAGACTTGGACGAGATCAGTACCAAGGAAGACGTAGTAAACCTGCTCAAAGATAATATCGACGGCCTGGCAGAGATCACTGAGGAGGCAGTGAAATCACTTCGACGGGCATATAGATCAACACAAACGGCAGTTGTTTGTCTCCCAGAGGTCCAGGCCAAGAAAGCCATCGCACTTGGAAAGCTGAAACTTGCGTGGGGCACAGTTACGTGTCCGCGAGAGGATCAGCCTTCGACGGTGCTTCAAATGCTGCACTTTGGGCACAACCCCCAGGCGTGCAGAGGCAAGACTGATCGAAGCAGTTGTTGTCACAGATGCGGAGGCGCTGGTCACAATGCCTCGGTTGTCAACAACCTGCCAAGTGCTTACTCTGAGAAAGATAGTAGGTCAGACTGCCGACACGCTGCGGGTAGTTGGAAATGTCCGATCTACCAACAGGCGATGAGAGCAGCACAAGCCCGTAAATGAAAGTACTGCAACTCAACCTCAACCAGTGTGAAGCTGCCCAGGATCTACTGGTACAGCGGGTGCGGGAATTGGATTGCGACGTAGCCATAATCTGCGAGCAGTACAAAAACTTCGACACCCTGTCCTGGGTAAATGACACAACGGACAGAGCAGCGATATGGGCTTGCGGTAAACTTCCGTTCCAACAACTCCCAAATACCCCTGGACCATGGCTTGTGAGAGCCAAAGTGGGAGGGGTCCACTTCTATAGCTGCTATGCACCTCCTAGTGCACAGCTCGAGGAGTTCGGTTCACCAGCTGTCGCCCAGTGGTCGAAATTCGACCAATTGTGTCAATATCTCTGGCAGGTTAAATAACCTGAAAATTTTATCTTAACATTCTATCCTAGGACTTTAGGGAGAACAGCAGTTACAGGGAAAGGATCCAGATTAGGAACCTCTGTGTGATAGTTTCCTCGAATATCCTAGATGTTGGTCTTACATCTCGCTTCTACAAATAAGTAAAGAAATTCAAGTTTTTTTCAAATATAATTCATAGGACATTATTTGTGTTCAAATTCGTAATTCTTAATTTAATATGACAACAACGCAACCGCTAATGGGCTACCATACATATTTATTTTTTCTAACCTGTCTGTATAGCTATAATTGCACTCAATTCTCAAACATTTATTAAAATCCTCATTATAATAATTCCATCTCATTATATATTTCCACCACCCTGTATATGCAACTGCTCATGGACCACGCATAATATTTTTTAACATTTTTGAACCACCCGGTAAACCATTCTGTATATGCCACTGCCTATGAGCCACGGTATTTACTCTTTTTGTTTATGAAATTTTTAACTATCTTCTGTAACTATAATTCTACTCTGACCTATATTTCAATCATTATATATATGGAACTCTTCGTGGGCTACTCTATAAATCATTTCCGTTTCTAACATTTTTTATCATCATCCTGTATATCTATAATTCCTCTCACCCTATATTTCATCTTCCCTATATATACAACTGCTTATGGGTTACAAAATGTTGCATTTCCATTTCCGCCACCCTGTATATGCATCTCTGTATAATACTCTTTGCACCACCCTGTATAACCGTAATTCTACTGCACCTTCTATTCCAAGAACCCTGTAAATTCAACCGCTAATGGGCTTCCCTATATAATTATTTTATTAGTTATAATTGCACTCTACTCTGTATTTTAAACACCCTATATATACAACTGCTTATGTGCCACCCACGAAAAAATTATTTTGAACATATCTGAAATCGCCCTGTATAATTATAATATACAACGATTACTTTACCACTAAACAATAACAACTCTTGCATGCTACTTCCAGTAGTACATGCTCTAAGTATAAACAGCATTGGTCCCTCTATATATAATTACTCAATGTTTTGCGTCTGGCGGTGGCGGAACGTGGCACATTCAGTTGTTTGGCGTTAACACTATGACGTAAATAATGAATTTTTATTATATTTTATTTAATGAATGAACCATTATTATAAATTAATATTAGCATTCTGCACTGAAGGTCGTCAGTAGCTACGAAACAAAATAAAAATGAAGAAAATCGGTTGAGAGACAGAGGAGAAAATGGTACCTAATCATTTTGTCTTAGCCTATTTATATATAGATATAGATTAGTAAATTGTTATTCGATTTTCGGGACATTCATGACTGCAAGAATGTACATACTCAACTCTTGAGGTTCGGAATCCAAATGTATCAATTAACTTGAAAAATTTCTGTATTTACATCAAACTTTTGATCTGGATTCTTCTGTAAATGCACAAACTTCAATTCTATTTGGTCACTTAAGTAATTGCTGTCATCAGGATTGTTTAAAAAAAATTAACGTCATAAATGAATAGAAAAGGCGGATTTTAGGGCATACATACATCTTTGTAAGTAAAAGTCGATTATTTTAGTAATAGTTTTTATACCATGCTAGTATTGTCCGCAATTGGAATTTTATTGTCCGCAATTGGAATTTTACTGTTAACTGCCGTCAAATTTCGAACATTAGATTAAGCTACTTGTTCATAGTGTGCGCCACTCGAATTTTATTAATAATTTTTGTTAAAATTACTTATTTTAAAAGAAATAAATAAAGATTCTTTATATATTCTGCACTGAAGGTCGTCAGTAGCTACTAAACAAAACAAAAATGAAGAAAATCGGTTGAGAGACAGAGGAGAAAATGGTACCTAATCGTTTTGTCTTAGCCTATTTATATATAGATTCTTGGACACCTTGGCGGAGGATGTACGGAAGCGTGAATCGGTTGCCATCGCAGGTGATTTCAACGCCTGGGCAATTGATTGGGGATGCCGGGACACGAGCGCGAGAGGACGAGCTCTCCTTGAGACCATGTCTTCGCTCAACCTGGTACTCCTCAACACAGGAGCCGTAAGCACATATCGCAAAGGCACTGTCAGCTCCATTATCGACGTGACATTCGTTAGCAGCAACCTAATTAAAGGGGGCTGTGAGTGGCGGGTCGATGAGGAGTTTACTAATAGCGACCACCAAGCTATTACTTGGGAAATCAACACCACTCCCAAACGAAGATTGCGTGTCAGCCGTGCGAGGTCACAGCCAGTCGGTTGGAACAAAAATGCTTTCGATGCTGATTCATTCGCCTTGGTTCTGGAGCAGGAACTATTGTCAATAGCAACAAGCGCAGAAGCCACTGCTAAAGAGGTAATGACAAGCGTTGTCAAGTCCTGCGATGCTTCCATGCCAAGGAGGCGGCAGAACAACAGCCGCCCACCAGTGTACTGGTGGAACGACACGATCTCACAACGCCGACGAGAGTGTCTCAAAGCACGAAGGCTGCATCAACGAGCACGGAGACGCGACAGGGTCACAACAGAAGAACTAAGGCTCGACTATGAGATAAAAAGACAACAACTACGAAGAGCCATTCTCTCAAGCAAGAGATCCTACTGGAAGGAGTTGTGTGACGAAGTTGATCAAGATCCATGGGGAAAACCGTATAAAATCGTGATGCATAAAATTAAGGCCCCCCCCATGACATCAACGAACTGCCCCGAATCATTGCACCGCATTGTCACTCACTTGTTTCCTGCGAAGCCTGAGCTACCCGCTTATCCTTCGTGGCAGGTGAGGGACGAAGATATACCATCAGTGACTATGAATGAGCTGATGGGCGCGTGCCGGCTCCAAAACGGTAAGGCTCCCGGTCCAGATGGCATCCCTAACATCGCGCTAAAATGCGCCATAGCCAATAGGCCTGACATGTTTCTACACATGTATGAGACCTGCCTAAAGCAGGGGGTTTTCCCGACTAAGTGGAAAAAGCAGAGGCTTGTGCTCGTACCTAAAGGGGGAAAGAAACCTCCCGACGAACCGTCATCATATCGTCCTCTCTGTATGTTGGACTCTGCGGGAAAACTCCTTGAGAAGATCATAGCAGATAGGCTGGAGCCCTACGTTGAGCCGAAACTTTCCACCAACCAATTCGGGTTCAGAAAGGGGAGATCAACCATCGATGCCGTGACACTCGTTACCAACATCGCCAGAGAGGCTATCTCGGGAAAGAGATGGAGAAGAGGTGGAAAAAAGTACTGTCTAATAGCCACCCTGGATATCAAGAACGCCTTTAACTCGGCCCGCTGGGACCGCATTTTGGAGGCTCTTGCCAGGATGGAAGTTCCTCAGTACTTGCGCAGAATGGTCTCAGCGTATTTCAAGGACCGCATCTTGTTGTACCAAACTGAAAATGGGTAAGTAGACTATAAGATCACAGGAGGTGTACCTCAGGGCTCTGTTCTGGGCCCCCTCTTATGGAACGTAATGTACAACGACCTGCTCCTGCTCGGTCTGTCTGAGGGCGTCAGGCTAGTGGCATTCGCCGATGATGTGGCATTGATCATAGTGCGCAAGCACATAGAGGAGATACAAACAACCTTCTCATTCGCTATAGCCACAAGTCAGCATTGGATGCTCTCAGCGGACTTGAGTTTAGCAGAGCAAAAGACCAAACACTTCTTGTTAGCAGTCGAAAGGCAAGGAAAACCATCACACTCAAAATAGGCGACATCTACATACAGTCGCAGCCCTTCATCAGCTATTTGGGGGTGCTCCTGGACACACGGCTCAACTTCAAAGAGCACATAATCGCGGCCAGCAAGAAAGCAGCTGGGGTACAGGGGGCATTATCTAGAATAATGCCGAATGTCGGAGGCCCTAGACAGATAAGAAGACAGTTACTGGCAACAGTAACTACTTTGGTTTGTTGTACGGAGCACCGGTATGGGAGAAATCGCTCGAGCTACCATCGTACCGCCGGAAAATGAAATCAGTCCAGCGGCTCTCTGCGATTCGAGTGGCATCATCCTACCGCACTGTGTCTTACGAGGCGGTGATTGTGATTGCCTCTACCCTGCCAATCGACATCCTGGCTGCAGAAAGGGGACGGCTTTATCGCAGAAAGTTAGAAAAAGACCAGCCGACAGGAAACAGCGATGAAAGAGCCATGAGTCTAGGGCAATGGCAGGAGAGGTGGGACAGCTCTACTAAAGGCCGGTGGACATATCGATTGATACATAACATCAGTCGTTGGGTCAACCGCCAGCATGGGGAGGTTGGGTTTTACATCACTCAACTCCTGACTGGACATGGATGCTTTCGAGCATACCTGCACAGGTTCAGGAGGGCAAACTCCCCAAACTGCCCACACTGTACGGACGTGGTAGAGGACGCGGAACACGTGTTCTTCTCCTGCCTTCGGTTTCAGGATCAACTTGCTGAAGTGGAGAGGATTCTGGAGACTAATATCGTTCCAGAACAATTAGTAGAAGCCATGCTGAAGGGCACCCAAGCCTGGAACTTGGTATCAGATTACGCGGAGACTATCCTCAAAGAACTCCGCAATACGTTTGAGGAGTAGGCTTTAGAGGCTTTCAATGTAAGAGCAGTAAACATCTGCGGGTATACGGTGTACTGATTTCCATGCAACGATTTACTCTTGCTTTGAAGTCATTGCATCGGGAGTCCCGTACGACGGCCAGCACGTGCTAGCTAAGTACGTAATGTATTTCCCCCCTCTTCGGAAAAAAACACACATATAGACACACACACATCCACCCATACATACACACAGACATACACACATACATACATAAGGTGTTAAAATCATTACCGTCCCTTTGTTTCGCCGTAGTCGTGTAAAAAGGAAACGCTAAATTTGTACAGTAGTTAGGAATGCAAATGTTTTATTAATACTACCTGTTATGTAACATTTCCTGGCAGGATATTATAGTATAATGAACGAATTATAATATCTCAATTGCAGTAAAATTTTGCTTAATATTAGTACTATAAGCAGGCTTGTATGAATCCATACATTGTTCTTAAAGGAGTAATGAAATTCTGTATTGGTTAATCTACAAAAATGACTTCTCATAAACTAATCGCAATAAATTTTAAGTGTTTTTATTGGGTTATACTCAAAGGATCAAAATATCGTCGAATTACTGTTCAGTTAGCCAGCTACAAATTTTAAGATGTTTATATAACCATATACATCAGCGGGGCAGCTAGATGGTTTAGACTTTTGGCAGGAACTAACTCTAGGTAACTAACTAGTCACTTTTAGAGCGTCTTTAAATGCTTATGATTCAGGATCTTCTATATAATGATCGAAAATATTTATATAATATCACTTAATTTCCTTAACACTATCATTTTCTCTTTAAAACAAATATTTCACAAACTCAACTATTTTGCCAAAAATCTTCTTTATAAACGTGTGGCTGCCCCGCCATTTTAACCGGAAGTCGATTTTAGTGTTACAAAATATGCATCTACTTTCTCAGTTATTGAATGGAAGAATATATAAAGGCAAATGGAACAACGTTTGAAATGGTAATTTTGATGAAAACATTATTTTGCGACAATTTCATGCAAAATCTCTGTAAACATCTGGGATCATTGAAGTATTCACAAACGAATTTTTATAGAGTATCTATATTATTTCTATTATAATTTAATAATTTTCTCCTGGTTTCTCTATATACCTTATGGTGACTAATATCTGCATGAGATGTTTCAATGCATTTTTGTGTTTATGGCTTGGACAATGGGCAAAAGTGTGACATCTTTCTTTGTTGCATAAAAATCTTGAAAATGTATTTTAAATTGAATATTTTAATATTCTTATGATCTATTTATATAATAACTTCATTCATGCATTAAATACGCAAGCTACATGTATGTCACATTGATAACAAAGTATATTGGCACCGATGTTTTAACTCCACCTGCACAATTTTAGTATGAATTCGATACACGCGATCGACTTCGCCGAATCACATAATTTATACATACACTAAATACCAACTTGAAGGTCGATGACGGTAATAAACTAACTAAAATTATTTAGATTTGGTCAACAAAAAATACTGCAATAAAATCTTTTAAGGTTCTGGAGCCTCCTGCGGAATACCTCCAAGAAGAAATCTCAAGCGATGATCGGATGCCTCCTGATGCTTTATACATGCTTCAAAGTATAAGAGTTTTTGGTCACTTTGAAAAGCCAGTGTTCCTGAAACTGTGTAAACACACTGAAATTATAAATGTTAATGCTGGAACACATTTATTTCGAATAGGTAATTTAACACAAAACTTCAAAGTACTTTATTCAAAATTTAATGTTTTAGGTGACCCAGATGAGAATGTTTATATTGTACAGAGCGGTAAATTGAATGTATTTATAACCGGAAGTGAAGGCACGAATACTTTAAAAATAGTCAAACCTGGGGAATCTGTAACTTCTCTATTAAGTTTCACTGATGTACTAACGGTAAGTAAATACATAATACTTAATGATTTTTAAGGATTCCTTTCATATTTATATACTTCTGTTCTAGGGACACACTAATCCTTATAAAACGATATCGGCAAAAGCTTTAGAGGATTCAACAGTAGTGAAATTACCTATGGCTGCCTTTCAAGAAATATTTCAAGAATATCCTGATATATTTGTTAGAGTTTTACAAGTTATTATGGTGAGATTACAAAGAGTTACGTTCACAGCTTTGCATCAATACTTAGGATTAAGTGCTGAGTTGGTCAAACAGGTATGATTTTGGTCTTTTTAGGCAAATATTTTCAGTTTTAATATAGAAAGTTTTCTAGTTTTCAAATTTACACTGGCTACCAATTATATTTTTAAATTTTGGCTTTATCTCTAGTAAATATTTTTTACTAATAATTTATATATCATATGTTCAAAATTCATTTATAACATTTGAACATGAGTTACATAATGTAGAAAATAATAACTAATTACTCATTAAACATAATGACTCAATAAATAAACATCAATAAATATAAAACAATTTTATAATTAAATCAAATCAATTAAAAAATTACGAATTTTATTGTTAATGGTGGGTCACAAAAAGTCAAACGGTTTGAAATCCTGCTATCTTGGGGCCCATAATATTTCACTACCTCTTCAAATCCATTTGTGAGGAAAAACTAAATTTAAATATTTTGTAACTTCCTTTCCATTATAGCCGACATGTTGGAACCAAATTTTGTTGAACCACAAGCATTGTTTCATTTGCTCTAGCTGGTTGCAACAGATCTAAGCATTTATCTGTGTTTAAGTTTCTGTCAATAAGTATAGGACCTACAATTTTATTTTACAAAATTCCAGCTTGTACGTTTTTTTTATGAAAACTGATTTCTTAAATTGACTAATGTCGATTAATTGGTACATTCAATGCAGAAACCACTTGAAAAGTACATTTTACAATGTCAAAAAACTTCGCTTTCAATTCTGCATCGGTGGGTAATATCTGATGAAGCTGTTGAGAATTATAAGTGTGCAATTTATTTCTTTTGTGTATTTGTGTATTCTGTAGACACTAGTATTACATTCATAAGAACTTTTTCTTATACTTATTTTACGTTCTACTTCAACTATTGCCAATACATTTCCAGTTCTTACAATAGTGGATTGATTGGGTACGTAACTAAAGTGAATTTGAGTCTGCTCTGCTTCTTTTATTTATAGTTAACGAATTGCCAGATTAAACAAAGCAGACACGCTCGCCCACACCCAACCAATCACAACACAGCTCCTTCATGACGTGACATCACCTTCTAATCCACGGCTAGCTATAAATAAAAGAAGCAGAGCAGACTCAAATTCAGTTCAGATTGAGAATGCCAAGTGAGACCTTGGCGTAACGTCTGCAGGATTCCAACATGAATTAATATAACGAACGGATATTTCTTCACATAGTTCCGTCCGTTAAAGCCTACGACTATATATATATATATATATATATATATATATATATATATATATATATATGGAATTGAATAGATCAAAAGTTTTTTTTAAGAAACACTAAAGGCAAATTGTTTAAAAGAGTTGAGAAAATATAAATATTGATTGTATGTAGGTTTATGATAACAAAGCCTATCAGAGAGGATTAATGATAAAGAATTTTAAGGATAAGGAAATTAAATAAAGTAAGGATAAGATATTTACTCAATAAATAATGTAAAAGTGGAGTTAGATGAGTAAGCAGTTAATTAATAATTAAATAATAAATGTTGTATGTAAATAAGGTTAATCTGGTTACCTATAGAAAGGTAAAGTCAGAAAATTGATATTTGTGAAAATAAATAATCTATAGAGTAAAATATAATAATATAAATAAAAAAAAACAGAGACCTTGTTAGTAATTGGACTACTAATAGAATCTGTTATTAAAAATAAAATAATCCTTTTATAATTTAAAATTCTTGTGAAGTAACATCCAAGGCTTATCCAAACGTAGTAACCAGACATTTGACAAAAATTCATTCTCTAAAAAAAGAAAAAAATAGTAGTTATATAAAATTAAATTAACAGAATGTAAGCAGGATAAAATTTGTGACGGGATGATAAAAAGGTAGGAAGAAACTACAGGGAAATATGTTAAGTAGGGTTATTATGTAAAGAGAGAAATCACAATTACAGTCATTAAATTTCAGTAAAAGATATAAAATAAATTGATTAGTAAAATACCATAACTATAAATTAAATACTATAAATTAATTTAGGAATAGAAATCAATAGAAGGAAAACATTAACATATGTAACACATTTAGATTGGAAGATTTAAGTGATAAAAAAAAATTGGAAAATATCCAGCTTCATAATAATATATCAATACAAGGAATAGGAGTCAATAAACATGATTTATTAGATAGGAAGGTGAAAAATAACAAATTTTGAGAGAAAATTAAAAATTACAGATTCATCTGACAGATCAATCTTTGAAATGAAATTACAAAGTTAATACTGAATAAATAGGAAAACCAAATAGATAGAAATGTTTAAGAAAAGTAGATTCATGTAATTAGTAATAACAAATTAGTATAGATTAAAATTATTTTTAAAATAATTATGTAAATAATCAGTAACATTCATTGCTTTTGATTATCATATAAAAATAATCACAAACCTGTCAAACTCTCTTTTGAATTTTGATCTTCGAAGTGTAAACATCGTTCCTGTGCGTGTTTAAAAGAAACCATCAAGACGCTTGTGAAAATTTTTGTTTCAACAAACTTTGTGTGTTAAGAAGCTAATTCAGACATTTTGAATAAATCAAGAAAAAGCAATTTTCACATATTACAAAGTTTCGAGTCGTGGTCAGAGAGCTGATTTGTAATAGACTTTACAGTGCGACAAAACCAGCATTAGAGCATAACAATAATCATAAAGGAGCAGTATTGAAAAGGTGAAAACCGAATATATTTGTATCAAGGAGAAGAAAATTATGCAGAAGCAGTGAAGTTAAGAAGGACAATTTTTAAATAGATAAGGTATTTATGCACCAACAATAATCTGTTGAAAATAATAAAGAAAATGTGTATGATTTGTTAGAATTAGTTTTATGTATAATTTAATTGTTGATTGAGTAAATAATCTATCTCCACTTAAAGTAAATAAAAAAATAATTTATACAGTAGATAATTTTGAAGGTATGTTGTTAATAATTTTAAAAAGAGTTCATGTTAATTGTTCTAAATATTTCATTTTCAAATATGAATAAAAAATAGTAAAATTTTAATTTCCAAATTTATTTGTTGTTGTTAAAGTAAATTTTGAAGAACATAGAAAGAAAAATAATTGATGATAAAAATAATTCCAAAGTTGATATAAATAAGATAAAGATAGAAAAAGGTAAGTGAAATTCAAATATAAATTTATTTTAATGCCCAGAACTCCACCTGAGATGGAGAGTTGTTATGCCTGAATTTGCATACAATTAATAAATCAATAAACTAATAAAATATTTTTTTATAAAATCAAATTAAATAAAAAAAATGCTAGCCGAGGAAAATTTTTAAATTAATACTCTTTCAAAAGTATTGTGAAGATATGGAAAAATCATAATTAGATTAAAATTCAATAATATATATATATATATATATATATATATATATATATATTATGTATGTGTTTTTTTTTTTTTTTTTTTTTTTTTTTTTTTTTTATCCGAAGAGGGGGAAATACATTCCGTACTTAGCTAGCACGTGCTGGCCGTCGTGCGGGACTCCCGATGTAATGACTTCAAAGCAAGAGTAAATCGTTGCATTGAAACCAGTATACCGTATACCCGCTAAAACCCTAACCTCTTTCTCCTACAACCATGGTCCCCTGCGGCACTCTTAGTCAATACTACTTCGCAAGGGTGGTTCATTGCAGATGTTTACTGCTCTTACATTGAAAGCCTCTAAAGCCTACTCCTCGAACGTATTGCGGAGTTCTTTGAGGATAGTCTCCGCGTAATCTGATACCAAGTTCCAGGCTTGGGGGCCCTTCAGCATGGCTTCTACTAATTGTTCTGGAACGATATTAGTCTCCAGAATCCTCTCCACTTCAGCACGTTGACCCGAAACGGGGACAGGAGAAGAACACGTGTTCCGCGTCCTCTATCACGTCCGTACAGTGTGGGCAGTTTGGGGAGTTTGCCCTCCTGAACCTGTGCAGGTATGCTCGAAAGCATCCATGTCCAGTCAGGAGTTGAGTGATGTAGAACCCAACCTCCCCATGCTGGCGGTTGACCCAACGACTGATGTTAGGTATCAATCGATATGTCCACCTTCCTTTAGTAGAGCTGTCCCACCTCTCCTGCCATTGCCTTAGACTCATGGCTCTTTCATCGCTGTTTCCTGTCGGTTGGTCTTTCTCTAACTTTCTGCGATAAAGCCGTCCCCTTTCTGCAGCCAGGATGTCGATTGGTAGGGTAGAGGCAATCACACTCACCGCCTCGTAAGACACAGTGCGGTAGGATGATGCCACTCGAATCGCTGAGAGCCGCTGGACTGATTTCATTTTCCGGCGGTACGATGGTAGCTCGAGCGATTTCTCCCATATCGGTGCCCCGTACAACAAAACAGAAGTAGTTACTGTTGCCAGTAGCTGTCTTCTTATCTGTCTAGGGCCTCCGACATTCGGCATTATTCTAGATAATGCCCCCTGTACCCCAGCTGCTTTCTTGCTGGCCGCGATTATGTGCTCTTTGAAGTTGAGCCGTGTGTCCAGGAGCACCCCCAAATAGCTGATGAAGGGCTGCGACTGTATGTAGGAGTCGCCTATTTTGAGGGTGATGGTTTCCCTTACCTTTCGACTGCTAACAAGAAGTGTTTCGGTCTTTTGTTCTGCTAAACTCAAGTCCGCTGCGAGCATCCAATGCTGAATTGTGGCTATAGCGAATGAGAAGGTTGTTTGTATCTCCTCTATGTGCTTGCGCACTATGATCAATGCCACATCATCGGCGAATGCCACTAGCCTGACGCCCTCAGGCAGACCGAGCAGGAGCAGGTCGTTGTACATTACGTTCCATAAGAGGGGGCCAAGAACAGAGCCCTGAGGTACACCTCCTGTGATCTTATAGTCTACTTGCCCATTTTCAGTTTGGTACAACAAGATGCGGTCCTTGAAATAGGCTGAAACCATTCTGCGCAAGTACTGCGGAACTTCCATCCTGGCAAGAGCCTCCAAAATGCGGTCCCAGCGGGCCGAGTTAAAGGCGTTCTTGATATCCAGGGTGGCTATTAGACAGTACTTTTTTCCACCTCTTCTCCATCTCTTTCCCGAGATAGCCTCTCTGGCGATGTTGGTAACGAGTGTCACGGCATCGATGGTTGATCTCCCCTTTCTGAACCCGAATTGGTTGGTGGAAAGTTTCGGCTCAACGTAGGGCTCCAGCCTATCTGCTATTATCCTTTCAAGGAGTTTTCCCGCAGAGTCCAACATACAGAGGGGACGATATGATGACGGTTCGTCGGGAGGTTTCTTTCCCCCTTTAGGGAGGAGCACAAGCCTCTGCTTTTTCCACTTACTCGGGAAAACCCCCTGCTTTAGGCAGGTCTCATACATGTGTAGAAACATGTCAGGCCTATTGGCTATGGCGCATTTTAGCGCGATGTTAGGTATGCCATCTGGACCGGGAGCCTTACCGTTTTGGAGCCGGTTGCACGCGCCCATCAGCTCACTCATAGTCACTGATGGTATATCTTCGTCCCTCACCTGCCACGAAGGATAGCGGGTAGCTCAGGCTTTGCAGGAAACAAGTGAGTGACAATGCGGTGCAATGATTCGGGGCAGTTCGTTGATGTCATGGGAGGGGCCTTAATTTTATGCATCACGATTTTATACGGTTTTCCCCATGGATCTTGATTAACTTCGTCACACAACTCCTTCCAGTAGGATCTCTTGCTTGAGAGAATGGCTCTTCGTAGTTGTTGTCTTTTGATCTCATAGTCGAGCCTTAGTTCTTCTGTTGTGACCCTGTCGCGTCTCCGTGCTCGTTGATGCAGCCTTCGTGCTTTGAGACACTCTCGTCGGTGTCGTGAGATCGTGTCGTTCCACCAGTAAACTGGTGGGCGGCTGTTGTTCTGCCGTCTCCTTGGCATGGAAGCATCGCAGGACTTGACAACGCTTGTCATTACCTCTTTGGCAGTGGCTTCTGCGCTTGTTGCTATTGACAATGGTTCCTGCTCCATAACCAAGGCGAATGAATCAGCATCGAAAGCATTTTTGTTCCAGCCGACTGGCTGTGACCTCGCACGACTGACACACAATCTTCGTTTGGGAGTTGTGTTGATTTCCCAAATAATAGCTTGGTGGTCGCTATTAGTAAACTCCTCATCGACCGCCACTCACAGCCCCCTTTAATTAGGTTGCTGCTAACGAATGTTACGTCGATAATGGAGCTGGCTGTGCCTTTGCGATATGTGCTTACGGCTCCTGTGTTGAGGAGTACCAGGTTGAGCGAAGACATGGTCTCAAGGAGAGCTCGTCCTCTCGCGCTCGTTTCCCGACATCCCCAGTCAATTGCCCAGGCGTTGAAATCTCCTGCGATGGCGACCGATTCACGCTTCCGTACATCCTCCGCCAAGGTGTCCAAGAATAACTCGAACTCCTCGAGCTGTGCACTAGGAGGTGCATAGCAGCTATAGAAGTGGACCCCTCCCACTTTGGCTCTCACAAGCCATGGTTCGGGGGTATTTGGGAGTTGTTGGAACGGAAGTTTACCGCAAGCCCATATCGCTGCTCTGTCCGTTGTGTCATTTACCCAGGACAGGGTGTCGAAGTTTTTGTACTGCTCGCAGATTATGGCTACGTCGCAATCCAATTCCCGCACCCGCTGTACCAGTAGGTCTTGGGCTGCTTCGCAATGGTTGAGGTTGAGTTGCAGTACTTTCATTTACGGGCTTGTGCTGCTCTCATCGCCTGTTGGTAGATCGGACATTTCCAACTACCCGCAACGTGCCGGCAGTCTGACCTACTATCTTTCTCTTTGCAGAGTAAGCACTTGGCAGGTTGTTGACAAGCCGAGGCATTGTGACCAGCGCCTCCGCATCTGTGACAACAACTGCTTCGGTCAGTCTTGCCTCTGCACGCCTGGGCGTTGTGCCCAAAGTGCCAGCATTTGAAGCACCGTCGAAGGCTGATCCTCTCGCGAACACGTACTGTGCCCCACGCAAGTTTCAGCTTTCCAAGTGCGATGGCTTTCTTGGCCTGGACCTCTGGGAGACAAACAACTGCCGTTTGTGTTGATCTATATGCCCGTCGAAGTGATTTCACTGCCTCCTCAGTGATCTCTGCCAGGCCGTCGATATTATCTTTGAGCAGGTTTACTACCTCTTCCTTGGTACTGATCTCGTCCAGGTCTTTAATTTCAATCTCGATTTGGGGTATTCGAGATTGTACAGTGGCCCCGCTTGGGAGCTTATTCTTGATGGCGTTACAATAGCGCTCCATCTCCTGAGCGTCTGCCTTGGCGAATAACAAAAGTAGATCTCCCTTAGCTGTTCGTCGGATCTTATTGACTTTTTTGCCTATATCCTGCAAGGTGAGATCATTCTTGATACCTCGCAAGATATCTGCATGGGAGCTCTTCTCGCCTTTCTTTATAAGCAGCGTACAATGTTGGGCTGGTTTTTGCTTATTGGTCCTCGGGGCCTTTTTCCTCTTTACCACTTGCCAGTCAGTCGACTGGTTTGAAGGTTGTTTTTTGGTCTGCGGTTTAAACTTGGGTTTTAATACATTGTTTCTCTCCGCTTCTGAATTGACCACCCTACTTGTTGTTGCCTGGGTGGTTTGCCCGATGTTCTGGCAACCTTCTTTACCGGGCTTTAGCTTGCTAGGTAGCACCGGTTTAAGAGTTTTAACTAGTGGTGCCTTACTTGATGGGGCTACTGAAGGCGAGGCCTTCGGTGGCGAGGTCCTTGCTACCGAGTCTCCCGGCAGTGAGGCTACTTTTATTGAAGCCGCCTGCTTTGGGGCCGCCGGTGTTGATGCAGTCGGTTTTGAGTTGGCTGCTTTTGAGGCAGCCGCTTTTGGGACCTCCTTTTGCTTTTCACCTTGTGTCTGAGTGTTTGACACCTTTACTGGCGATGTCTGTGTTGTAGCAGGTTTCGCTACAGGAGGTGGCCGCGTCGTTGACGTCTGATATTTGTCATATTCTGACTTAATGGCGTGTGCCAGTTTCTTGATCTCATGATGTACATTGTGCCTAGGCCCAATGAACTTCAAGAGCTCATCGATCTTTGCTCCTAATTTGTTTGGAGCGCCACTCTCAGTTGTGGCCCTTTGGGAGGCGTCAACTGCACTATCCGCCTTTTGGAGGACTTGGCTGAATAGTGTCTTGCTGCCAGCTCTAGTTTTAATGGTCGATGTTGTACCATTAGCAGTGTTCTTATTCTTCTTGTCACCATGTGACGGAACCAGTGATAATTCGCTCCCCCCAGAATCCGTGGAGCGTGCACCGGCCACCGAGGCTTTCACTCGATCGGAACCGGTGGTGGGATTATCCTCTGCAGAGGTACCCACCTGGGGTATTAAGTTGACCTTATCACCCATATCCATGAATGGTTTATTTTCGGGGTTCCTTCCCCTATCTGATTTTGGTCCGCCCTGAGGAAGTCCTCAGTACTCCCCATTGCTGGAGAGCGTCCCCTATCCGCCACCTGGGGAGGCGCCCGGTGGTGGACCAGCAACCACCCCGGGTTATTATTATGTATGTGTGTGTGTGTGTGTGTGTGTGTGTGTGTGTGTGTGTGTGTGTTTGAAAACAAGTTGGCACGGACGGAACTATGTGTAGCTCTCTTGATGGTCCGGGTGTTCGTCCGTTGAAAGTTTTGTCCCTGTAAAGGAACGGTCGCCTGACGTTTCGCCAAAATCTCACTTGGCATTTTCATAAGGCTTTTCCTCTTCTTCCAACACGAAGGGTGGCTGCAGGTTCACACCATTTCACAGACCTAGAGGAGGAATGGGTTCAGCAACAACACCATACGACGAGCCCTGAATCAACAAGAACTACCAAGGCACGAAGAAACCCAACAAGACCCCCCAAAGGCAGCGACCACCCTTCCGTACATACAAGGAGTGACAGATCGGATCGGAAGAATCCTTAGGAAAAGCAACATCAAAACTTCCTACAAACCTCATAAGACGATAAAAAGCATTCTAGGCAATCCCAAAGACCAACGTCCACTAGAGAGTCACGGAGTCTACAAGATACCTTGCGGCGGATACGAGCAAGCATATGTAGGTCAAACAAACCGAAGGATCGAAGCCCGAATCGAAGAGCACAAACTCAGCATACGAAACAAGACCACAACCTCGGCCCTGTTCCAACATCAACAGCAAACAGGACATAGAATCAACTTTGAGGGCTCTAAGCATCTGGCAATAGAAAACAACTTCAAAAGAAGAACAATTAGGGAAGCTATAGAAATTGAAAAGGAAGGAGAAATCAATAACCGTAACAAAGCTCTACACCTGCATCAAGCCTGGAAGCACATCTTATGGGAAAAGAAAAACAAATTAAAAGAGAGCGCAACAATACCACAACGTTGCATTCCGTCACTCGTAGCTAACTATCAGGACGCCCACCCTTCTAACGAACATCTGCGGCCGCCATCGGTACAAACAGAACCACGTCATCGGTACAATTTGTGACAACGCAATGGTGTCACCCAATCAAAACAAACGGCACCGCCCCCTCAACACAATCGGAGGCGACCGTTCCTTTACAGGGACAAAACTTTCAACGGACGAACACCCGGACCATCAAGAGAGCTACATATATATATATATATATATATATATATATATATATATATATATATATATGTCGGAGATAACGAAATAGTTCGTACTTTTGTTTGCGATTATTGCGTTTATTATATTTTATTACAAATTCGCCAGCTAGGGATCGTGGGTGATTCATACGAGTAATCACCCGGCGAGATGTTGATTACGCGATAGCGTGTGAGTCAGGTGTTATGCAAGATGTTTTTGATGAGAATCATAACGAGAGAAACGAAGTCAGTTCTGTTCGAACCTCGAGCGAGGTAAGATCGTAGAGGACTATCTCGCCGCGGTTCCGAGTAGAATACCTTGTGTACCAATTTAGATTAATAATATCATTTCGCTACGCCGATCGAACTTATGTTAGGTGGCACCCAAGAAAAATTGATCATCAACATTATCTATTGTTCGTATAGTTTGAAACTCCAGTGGTGGATCATTATGGTGCCTTCAGTCAGTTTAGTGGGATTATTGTTTGTCGAATAAATGTTTAGCCCACATTTATTCCCTTTTGGATCAAACCCGATATTCCCTTTTGGATTAAAACCTACATCAGAAGTGGGATCAGTGCCCGGTATATCCACGTGATAACTAGTGGAATTATTGTACCTGATTAATTTGACATGGTGTATACAATAATTAAGTAGTTACTGGATTTAATGTGACATGGTAGTGTGGATTTTGACAATAATTTGTTTGACTTATTAATTGGTAAGGTCACCACACCTTACGGACTATTAGCTTGTGATAGAAGAAAGAGTACAGGGAGTCAATATTATTGAAGGTAATGCTAGGTATGAAAAGAATAAAGACGATAAAGGTAAATAAAGGTCATTAAATTTAATTTTGGTAATTTTAATTGTTATTGATAAAAAAAAATAAAAAAAACATAAAGATCCAATGACGACGTTTCGGCAGAGTCACATCTGCCCTCTTCAGGTCGATTCGCATAATTTTCGTAACCTTCTGCTTTCGCTTCTAGTTACTCGAATACTGTATTCGAGTTAAGCAGAAGGCTACGAGAATTATGCGAACCGACCTGAAGAGGGCAGATGTGACTGCCGAAACGTCGTCATTTTACCATCGATCCTGGCAGGGATCAGTTATCAACTACGCGGATGAATTCCCGGAAACCACCTAAAAATATATATATAATATATATATATATATATATATATATATTATATATAAGGGAATAAATGTGGGCTAAACATTTATTCGACAAATAATAATCACACTAAATTGACCGAAGGCACCATAATGATCTACCACTGGAGTTTCAAACGAACAATAGATAATGTTGATGATCAATTTATCTTGGGTGCCACCTAACATAAGTTCGATCGCCGTAGCGATATGAAATTTTTAACCTAAATTGGTACGCAAGGTATTCTACTCGGAACCGCGGCGAAATCCCGATTACGCGAAAACCTTCTACGATCTTACCTCGCTCGAGGTTCGAAAAGAACTGACCTCGTTTCTCTCGATATGATTCTCATCAAAACATTTTGCATAACACCTGACTCACACGCTATCACGTAATCAACTGCTCGCCGGGTGATTACTCGTATGAATCATCCACGATCCCTAGCTGGCGAATTTGTAATAAAATATAATAAACGCAATAATCGCAAACAAAAGTACGAAAGCATGAATATCCTGTTTCTGATAATATAAACTATATAGTCTTTAGACCTTCGCCACTTGAGAAACCAACTATTTCGTTATCTCCGACACGGCCATCCTGCCTAACACACGTCCTCGGGTGTATCTCAAATATCATTCCCATGATATTAAACTCAATGTTACAAGTACTCGTACTTATCCAGCAATTCAAATATCTAATTCAATAGCAAGAGGAAGTGAAATGTGTTTAACGAAATTGACTTTATAATTACAAGTATTACAAGTGCCAGTTACAATCCTTAAAGTCATTTGCTACGAAACGACTAGTACTCTCAAGTTATATCGCTAACATTTGGCCAATATGGAAATACTCCAAGCATGCTCGATCTCACATTGAACCACATCTAAATCTCTTTAGACCACACTGCCAAAATGGGCAAGTGTGAAAATAATGTTCGATCTTGCACCTCAACACCTCACATTGCCAACACTAGGCCAATATGGAAATACTATACGCATGTTCGATCTCACACTGAACAAAATCTAAATTTCTTTAGACCGCACTACCAAAATAGGCACACGTTAAATCAGTGTTCGAACTTGCACCCCAACACCTCATATTACCAACACTAGTCCAATCTGGAAATACTATACGCATGTTCGATCTCACACTAAACAAAATCTAAATTTCTTTAGACTACACTACCAAAATACATGTTAAATCAGTGTACGAACTTGTATCCCAACACCTCATATTGCCAACACTAGGCCAATATGGAAATACTATACGCATGCTCGATCTCACACTTAAATCATCTTGCACCTAACTCATCATATTGCCAATGCAGCACAGAAATGTGTGTACTCATGACGTAGTTGTCACTGTCCGCTCTGGAGACATCCGACTCACTAGGAATGTAACTCTCCGGCATTTTCTCAATTTATCATGATTGTATCTTTGTTATTTTTTTTTAATTAATAAAAATTAAAATTACCAAAATTAAATTTAATGACCTTTACCTTTATCGTCTCTATTCTTTTCATACCTAGCATTACTTTCAATAATATTGACTCCCTGTACTCTTTCTTCTATCACAAGCTAATAGTCCGCAAGGTGTGGTGACCTTACCAATTAATAGGTCAAGTAAATTATTGTCAAAATCCACACTACCATGTTACGTTTTTTTTGCGAACTCAAATTTTTTAAGTACCTTATGAAACTTTTGTTTTTCACTCTATTAATTTAAAAGGAACCACATTAAATCCAGTAACTACTTAATTATGGTATACACCATGTCAAATTATTCAGATGCAATAATTCCATTAAACATGCATATAGAACCATGATTTATAGAACATACTCTATTCCCTTATCCAAACGCCAATCCAACTAACGAAGTCATTATTATACGTTGTATAGCCACAAACAACGGTTTTCATACTAGTGAAATCAAAGGTTATATTTTTTTGTGCAAATTGTACTTGGCGCTTTTTTTTTAATTAATGTGAGATATTTTCGCAACCTTTCGTAGGTATTTACTATTACAAATATTTCATTCGAACCTAATATTTGCTCGTTATTCAAGGGCTAACCATTACTTTAATTTCACCGTTTGAAACTCAAAACTCCAGCGGAACATCATTCCGGCTTTCCATTTTTTGTGTTGGTAAGATTTCATTTAAAAAGACCTCCAAAACTCAATTCACTCATTATACCAATTAACTCACGAGTTCTAGTAAAAATTAGTTTTTATCAGAGTTTAATAAATGTATAATTTAGGTGTATTAAGTAATTGATTTTTATACAGTGCTCACTTACATACATTGTTGTTTAGCTTTCGTATTTCCCTAAACTATCAACATTCAATTTACGGATTACCATTATCTTGTTAGACTTTAGAAGAATAATGGTTGTGTCACAGACTTCTAGATTTGTTTTTATTTGGGTTAACTTGTTTGTAGTTTTCTCATACCTTTTGAAGAATCTCTAGAAACACTTTATACCAGGTTGAAACTATAGCCCTTGTAACATGTTGACTTTGCTAAATATATCGCTTTTTTATTTAAAAACTTATTTCAAATATCAAGTTTTGAGAATCATTTCCAGATTTTAGAAATTTCACTTAAACTACGTTTGCATTGCAACTATTGTTACTTTCTAAACTTTATAGTTGTTGCTATAATATTAATCCACCTTTAGACAGAAGCCTAACAGAAACTGCATTTCGCAATTTTCCAAAGAAATCTCAATTTCACTAACAAAGTAATAACAGTTAAGATTACAGGAGATAGTTATTATGAAAACTGACCTTGCTCTTTTCTAAAGTACGTGAAAAACACGTAATAAAAAATGTAAACTTTTTATAGTGGCAGTTAATTTACTCTTATACCTTCAGTATGAAACTTATCGAGACGTCAGCGATTTTATTACAAAAGTCAATTATTTTCGTCTCATAAATATCGAAACTATTTTATGTGAACTCTGGGGTAGAATTTCACTACCACTCATGATGTCATATTGTCAATAAATATCAGAAATAAAACAAAATACCATCTCCAATATAAAACTGTCAATATTAACAGTTGGAAACTCACTTACATTGTTAGAACTACATTAATAGTTTCTCTTGAAAATCTTAAAGCTAGCGATTCTTTTATTAATGAGCACTCGGCCCCAGAATCGAAATAAAATAGAAAGGACTCGCCAATGTGTTTAAGTGTACCAAATCAAATTGCATCCTCAGTCACAGCTTCACTGGCAAGTGATGTGCATTCCACACGATTATCGTGCGATGTTAAACGAAATATAAAGTCCTCTTACCTGCGACCAAGTTATAACTTCCCCAAACATAACTGGAACTAGCCAAGGTGAAGACAAACCCTCGAGAGCACGAGTTACCACAGAAAACAACATGCCACCCTGTAATGGACTTTCCTCCACCACAGGAACAGTAGCTAAACAACGCACAGTCGCGTCAGAACCACCAGTTTCACAACCAAAACGCAGCAACCGCAACTCCACCGCTTCCGCAGCACTACTTCACTAGCCATCGCGTGGACATACCGGGCACTGTTCCCACTTCTGATGTCGGGTTTTAATCCAAGAGGGAATATCGGGTTTGATCCAAAAGGGAATAAATGTGGGCTAAACATTTATTCGACAAATAATAATCACACTAAATTGACCACTGGAGTTTCAAACTATACGAACAATAGATAATGTTAATGATCAATTTATCTTGGGTGCCACCTAACATAAGTTCGATCGGCGTAGCGATATGATATTATCCCGATTACGCGATAGCCTTCTACGATCTTACCTCCCTCGAGGTTTGAACAGAACTGACCTCGTTTCTCTCGATATGATTCTCATCAAAACATCTTGCATAACACCTGAATCACGTAATCAACAGCTCGCCGGGTGATTACTCGTATGAATCACCCACGATCCCTAGCTGGCGAATTTGTAATAAAATATAATAAACGCAATAATCGCAAACAAAAGTACGAAAGCATAAATACCCTGTTTCTGATAATATAAACTATATAGTCTTTAGGCCTTCGCCACTTGAGAAACCAACTATTTCGTTATCTCCGACACACACACACACATACACACACACATATATATATATATATATATATATATATATATATATATATATATGTTATATCACACTTTCAAAATTCTCTTTTTTAAAAAAGATTTTATTTATAGTTGCACAATACTTTTAATAAAAATAATAACTTGAAAATAACAATGAAAACAATAAAACTTTATATAACAATTAAAAAGACAAAAAAAGTGTTAAACTAAACTAGACAAATCTGTAAGTAATAATGAATGATGTTACAATGAAAAAGTATAATTTATAAACTAAGAACGCTGACTAAGGTGTCGCAGCGCTTGCAGTTCTCACGGATGTTCATCTGCGGGTAACTGGAGACGACACGTGTTATGCTGACTCAGCTTAGGAACTGTTGCTAGGTTGTTTCATATAAGTCAATGGAATAACTTATATAACAACTCCCATCCATATAAAAAAGTTGATGCTACAGCATCGACTTTTAAGGGAGGTTCTGTAATTCAATATCCTCGACAGGACTAAGTAGGCTATGGAGTTTTACCCTGGGCTTAATGGTTGATGGACCTGGTGGTGGTGCTGGATCGGCAGAAGGGCTGATTGTTGGAGGCTTCTGGAATTTCTTCCTGATGATGCTGATGGAAAGGAGGGCAACCACAATTGCAGTTGTTGCCATTGTGATGATCGTAAACCAGGAGGTGTGTTTCTCCAAGAATGGTTGGTCCAGGAGCTTTTCCAATTCCCTGGAGTATTGTCTAAGCTTATGGTTAGCGATATTCAGGTCTCTGGCATCCAATTCCTGTAGTCTCATGGGTTTCAACTTTGGAAGTTGACTGATGGTTGGCAGGTTGTCGCAACAGTTGTAGGGGATGTTGACTGGTGACTCTTAAGTGTGATGTTGTCAACGTTGTTGGTGGTCCTTCTGGCATGGACCCTGGTGTTACCGATGAAGGCATTGCAACGGGGTTGGACGGTCAATAGAGAATTTTTCGATATGCATTGGGTAACGACATCTTCTCCCTTTCACTTGATGTTGATGGGCAACTGTCCCGGAAATCGAGATTAGCCAAAGGTTCAGGTCAATCTCTTGAATATTATATTCTTCGGCATATAATATTACAGGTTGGCAAGTTGGTAGAAGTGCTGCTGGTTGTCGAAAAAGCTGTCCTTCACAAAGGGCCTCTTTGTCTATGGTGTGTGGAATAACTTTGGAACATATCTTATGTTCTTTAGATAATGGCTTACAGTCACTCAGCGAATCGTCAATTCTCGCGATATATTTTAATTTTGTTGGAAGAATATGGTCAAATCCTGTTCGATTATCCAAAACTGGGATAGGATAGAGGCGGTACAATGTATAAGTTTCAGGACTGACTAAGGGAATTTTTAGTACAAAAACAATTTTAGTATTGATTTGAAAAGCTGCCAATTCTAATAGATCGATGTATCTAGCAACATTTGAACTATTTGTTGGAAGTGGTAAGTTATTTTCATGAAGTGACTGATATTTTCTGAAGGGAATCGACCAAATCTACTGGGTTTATAATGGAAATATAAAATTTTTAGACGGGCGAAAGAGACTGCAGTTAATATCGTTGAGAGTATCTTCAATGTATACGTAACTTTCCATTAAGCTTTCACACAAATCCAAGACATTGGCGTGAAGTTCATAAAATGCAAGATCGTCTGCAATGAACTTAATTGACTTCCTAATTGCTTCAATATTTTCCGAAAATATTTTCTCTTCGGACTGAAATTTTTGAATTGTGGTGTTAAGGTTCTTAATGACCGAAGTTGTTACGGATAATTGTCGTTTCATTAAGTTTTCAATTTGATGTTGGTCTTTAGTAATTTTATTTATAGAGTGACTAAAGTATTGTGCATCTGTTCCATCTAAGTTACTGGAAATAGATTTCCAAATTGATCCCAGTCCGTTAATGAGTCCGCGTTTCTTTCTGTTGGTACTGTAAGTCTCAGTGTCAGCGAAGATTTCTGTATATTTGATGTTAACAGATTTAGATATTTGTTTCAGGAGGCTTACGTGAGTCTGTACTTTTGATTTGAAGATTTTAGTGTTGGTTTTGTTGTCGCTAATAGTTTCTAAAAGTCTGTTTAGTATATTGTCGTTGTTAGAAATAGCGTCTCGAAAGGGGTTTAGATCTTTGTAAACAAGGAGTATCCATTTGTCATTAGAAATTTTATGGGTTCCTTCTTCACAAAAGAGAACTCCTATAGTATTGTTAACAGGCGTAATGGAGTACTGTTGAAGGTTCGCGACTGAAAACAGTCCACAGAATCTGAAAAAAGGGATTTATTCAAAATAGGGTCTGTCAAAGTTAACATTAGTTATTTGGTTTGTTTGCAAATTTATGACGGTGGCAGACTTCTTTCGTATTGAGGTAATTTCGATGGGGCCGTTGAATTTGTTTTCAGCTTTGTTTTTGATTTGGGACTCTTTTACGTAGACTTTGTTGCTTACTTTGTAATCGTGTTGTTTAGTAGAAACGTGTTGGTCAAATCGCATTTAGATTTTTCTTTCTGTCTTTTGGTTTTACCACGGGCGATTCTGTAATAATAGTCCATTCTGTTATTTAGGTCTCTTAGGAATTTCGAAATAAGTTTTTCCTGGTTTCTGGGTTTCTGGAGGTCTACTTGAAGTGTGCCCAAATATGAATTCATAGGGCGTGAAACCGGTGGTTTTATTTTTCGTGTTATTATAACAGATGATGGCATAAGGGAGGACGTTAAATGGATGTTCGTCTGGATGTTCCGCTATATTTGCCCTTATCATTTCTGCTAAGTTCGTGTGAAATCTTTCAATAGAACCGTTTGACTCGGGATGTCTTGGGTGTTTCCGTAATAACAAAAGGTGCACTTAAGTTCTTCCTACAGAACTTTACCTTTTGGCAAGACAGGATTTGATAAATTGTTCTACAGTTTTAATTAAGCTGGTACCATTGTATTTTCCCCTAATACGTCTGATGGGTTCGTTAATGCCACGATGGAGGTTGTTTTTACAACAGTGGTATTTTTGTATTATTATAGAAATGTCGTCTTCGGTAGGAGTTGTAACAATATTTTGGCAGATTTTGAGTTTGATTTCTTTGTCGGAGAGAATGAATGATAAAATTTCAAGAATGGGAAGTTCTACGTTATTTTCTATGCAGTATGTTTCGGAGTCGTTGAATTGATCTTGGTTGTTGTAAATAATTTTGAAAAAATGTGAGACGACAGTTTCAGGGTCATTGGGCAAAGGTAAAACTAAGTACTTTCTATACCTGACAGTTTTACTGGCCATGATTTAAGAGTGTCATTACTGAAATTAGGTTCTTCTTCGAAAAAGTCATCAATAATTTTGTCGTGTAAGTCGTTAGTTTTGTTTTGCCAAAAGAACGTAACTATGCGTCTGTGGGACTCGTTTAGAAGTTGAGAATTGGATATTTCAATTTTAGAGTAATCGATTATTGAATCAGTTTTGTAGAGTTGAACAAATCGATTAAATTCAGCGGTAACTCTTTCGTCATGTCTGTAGTCATTGTCAGAGTTTTCAGGTTGTTCGGAGTTAGTTTGGTTCTTAGCGAATATTTTGATTTTGGAAAGGAAATCAGCACATTGCTTGAAATGGTTGATTTTGATGGGAGAGAGAGCATCTGCGTTTTGGTTTACCTTGCTGGGCTTGTACTCAATCTTATAATTGTATTCCTCTAGCTTAAGGCGCCATTTGGCTAGACGACTGCCAGGATCTTTGATTGAAAAGAGCCAAGTAAGCGGACGGTGGTCACACAGAAGTGTAAACCTTCTCCCAAAAAGATAAGGTCTGTAGAGCTTAACAGCCCAAATTATGGCCAACAATTGTCGTTCGATGGTGGAATATCGTGTCTCTGCAGCACAGAGGGTACGAGAAGCGTATACAATAGGGAGATCTTTTCCAACAGGGCCTTGAGAAAGAATCGCTCCTGTAGCAAAAGCACTAGCATCAGTAGTGAGCAGGAAGGGTTCTTCAAAGTTTGGATATATCAGGATTGGGTCAGATACAAGGGCTTGCTTCAGTTCATGGAAGGAAGACTTGCAATCTGCGTCAAAGATGAATTTGACGTCTTTTTGGAGTAGTTTAGTCAGAGGTTTAGAGATCTTCGCAAAATTTGGTATGAAGCTTCTGTAATACCCAGCGAGACCAAGAAAAGATTTGATATCTTTCGGAGTTTGGGGTTCCGGAAAGTTGAAGGTGGTACGGAACCCTTAGTATGCGAGTCCAACTCGCACTTGACCAAATTATTTAAAAAATCGATGTTGTAAGAGATTTTGGAGAGATAGTACTCAATAAGTTCATCCATGATATATTGGGAGACTATAAACGTTATTAAATGAAAATAAAGTGGATTCGAAAATGAATTGTACGAGTTCAAGAAATTTGTTTTTATTGATGTTAGTGTATTGTGAAATATTTTTCCAATGTTTGGTAATTCTCTGTTTAGTTAGACTGTCCTTTTTATCCATTCTATCAACTTTTTCATTTAAGAAATTTGTATCAATTATATTTGTAATTCTTTTAATTTCACTTAACAAGATTAGGAGGAGAGAAAAAAAACAATTTAATTCAGATCTTAATTTCAAATATTTATACATTTCTAAATCACGCATGATTTCTGTCTATGACAATATCATTTCATATTAAAAACATTTTTTGATCTTTCTAATTGACAGACAATTCTTGTCACTTCACATACTCATAACGTATGAAAGTATTCCTATATTAACATTATTACCTCCTATTTTTTAACTGTGGTACCATCTATTCATATTATAACTTCGATTATTGTAAGTAACTCTCTTATAATAATGTACAATGTACAATTTAATTATTTTTGGTGACTGACGAAGGACAAAAGTATATCCGAAAGATTTCATAATAAAAAGAGTTTCATAAAGCCTGTAGTTTTACCAAGCTGCTTTCCCATTAGCTGAAGTTTTTGTTTTGACTATTCAGCCGTTACAACACATTTTGTTTAATATAAATAGGATTTTATAATCACATCATCAACACATATGGCCCTCAGATCACCAAGAGGATTGGTGATACGTATTGGGAATAACACACACAATGTAGCTCAACACAATAAATGCCACAGCGGTCATCAAGCACAGATACTAGACAACTTTATAACAAGATTGAAATCTAAACTTCTAAATATGGAAATTAGATTTGTCAATTCAACCATCTCAAAGTATGAACATTAAATGAATCATTTAAAGTTTGATATTTACAATACCTTACCAGGAGTAATTGCCAATGAGTTCTTTCATAGGCAAAAGATAATCTATAACAAAATTTTCCACAAAGTGAAATCAAAGAACATCAAAAATTTTACCACATTAATTAACGAACAAACTTAACAGATAAAAATTAGCGAGAATTGGTTTAGAAATTTGACTAATTTTCAATTTCCCAAAGAAGTAGTTGACATTCTCTCTTAAGGACCCAAATTTTGTTTACCCACAAGAACTAACGAAATTTCTATAAAAAGATATTTAGCAGATGTAGAATATATTATACAACATGTTCAATACAAAACTCTTCAAAATATTTATACCTCTAAAGTGACTAACAATCTTACTAATGTTTTCTGCAAACCCAATATTTTTTTAACTACATTCATTACTTGAACACTTGCTTTTATACCACTAAAAGGTTTCTTAAAGACCACCCTGAAATTTTGATAGTTCAATCTGATAAAGGTAATGTGACTACGGCAAACCTTAAAGACCATTACATAAATCTATCAAATGAACTCCTAAGTGATAATGAATATTATCAAGTTATCAACAGAGTTATTTTGTCTATTCATTGGGTTTTCTCTCCTCCAAATTTTTTTCCTGTAACAGATAAGTATTTAAAAATTGTATATGTAGAACAAAGTGTAGCAACGCAATTTCGTAAAATTGCCCGGATTACTGGCTGTCTGTACAAAGATTCTTCCTCGCAGTTATTCTGAGAGATGTTTATAAAATTATCAACCAGTATTCCTGTATATAAGTAATGTATTGTATATTGTGTAATACTTCTCTGTGTATGGAGACGTTTCAACTCCGAGTCAGGAGTCGTTGTCAATCGTTTAGTGTTGTTTTCGAGGTTTTTTCTAAAAAAAATTTCGCTTTGATCTTGAATTTGTTGTTTGTCAAAAAATTTGACACTAAAACTAAAATTATCGATACTATTATCAAACTATACAGAAGAATAAGCATGGTGTTGAGGACTCCGAAGACGAGGAACCCGTTAGAACAACAGGGAGTGTACGAGATTCCATGTGCAGACTGTCATAAAACCAATGTGGGGCAAACTAACAGAAGAATTCAAGCTAGACGTGATGAACACCAGAACGCCATAAGAAAGCAGGAAAAAACAACATCTATTGCGGAACGCCACCACGACGTCACACCGAATAGACTTTGAGGACACCAGAGTACTGGCAAATATAGAACACTCGAAATCAAGACTCGTAAGGGAGGCAATTGAAACTTATGGAATTGTTGGAAAATTCTATTAAACACTGTTCCGGTCCGGATCAGTCCTATAACAACTCAACCGGAAATAACCAATCAACGAGCGGTAGGCGTGGCCACTAAACGCCAAGGGCCAATCACACGTAGCCGTTCACGGTGCCAACCGATAGGCGCCAAGCCGCGACTATATAACAGCGCGCGCGCTCCTGAAAATCTTAGTATTTCGAATTCCCGAAAAACCATTTAAAACAATTAGTGCCCGCGAAAACTTAAAAACAAATAATATATATATATATATATATATATATATATATATATATATATATAATAAGTTTATACTATGAACTTAGCGTGAACTTATATCGCAACTACACTTCTAAATTCCCAGCTGACGTTAAAGGTTAGGTTAGGTTAAAGAATTGAATTATTTGATTATTTTGAAATATTTGATAATTTGATTTATTTGATTATCTTGATTTGAATTGAGATATTACTTGATTTATTTGAATTGAAATATTTGATTTATTTTGATTTACTTTTATATATTTATTTTATTATTTCATTTTTATCTACCGTTCATTTATCCAAAATATTGTAACGAAATTTATCTAAGCCGACCTTGGTTTCATTCCAGTACGACATTGATCGCTGTTAGGACAAAATTAATCTTAACTCGGCAACTGTAGATTTGATAATGGATTGTACGAGAGGATTCGATGCGGGTTTTAAAAAGTGTGGCCCATCATCGCGGCAGGGAGTTAGTGCGGCGAAGAGCTTATGTTGTATTATATTTGTGATATTCGAATCAGCTGTTGTGTATATTTCAAGTGAATAAAAGTTTCTAGAAAGTGAGAGTAAATATTAGAGTATATAACAAATTTGGTGATCAGAAGTGCAGAATTAAGTGAAGTTAAAATCATAATTTGATTTATGGAAACCCGAAAAATGAAAAAAGAAAAAATGAACGAGACTACCAAAACAATAGTCAAACAGGTTACAGATGGACTAGACGAAAAAATAGCTCATATTTTGGAAAAACGTGACAAGAAGGAGAAACAACATCAAAAAGAAATTCAACAAAGGTTAGTAAAATCTTGTCACTAAGATGAAAAGCGAACAACAAAATTTTGTTTCTGTAATGAAAAGCGAACAGCAAAATCTAGTTTACACGGTAAAAAGTGAACAACAAAATTTTATTGAGGGATTATTCTCGAAATTTGTAGAAAAACAAGATCAAACTGAATTGACGAGACAAAATGAATTTAAAATAGAAGAAAAAGACAACTGCAATTTGAACAATTAATGCAAATAGTAGCGCAAGTTAATGAAACAGTTAATGAAAGAATGTAAATAGTTGAGTCAGACAAAAAAGAGCTAACTGATGACATTAAGACCATAAAATTAATCTTGAAACAAAAATAGATGATGACCTTGATTCCATCCAAAGCCAGGTAAAATTTGAAATCAGTTCAATTCAAGACACAGTTCAAGACCAAATCAGTTCCATTAAACAAACAGTACAAAGTGAAGTACAAGACAAAATCAGTGCCATCCAAAATAAAGTAGAAACAGAAATTTAAAAAATGCAACAGGACTTACAGCGAGGAAAATACCAGAACACCGTGGGCACCAAAAGTTCCTTTACTAAAGAATCCACATTTGATGGCAGTCAATCTTGGCTCATGTATAAACGGCAATTCGAAGCCGTGGCTACAGCTAATGGGTGGGATAACCAAGAAAAATCTACGTCTCTCGTAATTTCTTTAAGACGTCCGGCCTTAGAACTCCTCCAAAGCATTCCAGTCGATGAACAAGGCAATTTTGACAAGATCATCGCCATCCTGGATAAAATATACGACAATCAATCTCTGAGCCAAGTATACCAGCTGCTACTAAGCGGAAAAATACAAAAACCCGGAGAGAGCCTTCAAGAATTCGAAGCAGAGATTAGACGGTTAGTACAATTGTCCAACCCAGACCTGCCAGAGGAAACGAAAGGCCAGTTGGCCACAAAGAGTTTCATTAACGGTATCAGAGATGAGGAAGTCTAAATAAATCTAAGATTTAGTGGAATCAAGAAGAGTAATGAAGCTCTACTTCGGACTCTGGAAGTAGAGGCTGTCATAAACATGTCCAAGCTGAGAATCCGAGCAGTTTTCTTCAACCAGGAGGAGCCAGAGTCGCCATTTCAAGCATTGTTGGCTGGTATGATCAAACTATTACAACAGTTACAGAGAACTGACATCAAAAGAGCATGTTACCATTGTGAACGGACAGGGCACTTTCAACATGTTTGTCGAGCGAGGCTACCTGAACGATCAGCGACAAGGGGTAACCAACATAGCAGCCACATGTCCAGGGACCGTCAGCCAGTCAGCATAAGGGGGCGAATGCTGACTGACCCTCCACCAGCCAACATAACACTGTCCATCCGGGGATATTGCCGAGATACCAGCAGCCTAGTCATCAGGGGCACCCTCAATGGCCGAGCAATTACCATCACCATCGACACCGTCGCCGCTGTGTCCATTGCCAAATCCAGGGTTTAGAGAGCATCAGAAATTCGGACTGTTACCAACAACATCCAGGTTAGAACAGTCACCGGCGAGTCCACGTCAATACAGGGTGAGGCAGATATCGTGCTACATATAAGAGACAACATGATCCGGAATAGGGTCCTGGTAGCGAATACTGAGGACGATTTTATATTGGGTATGGACCTATTCAGCCAGCATGGATTTATGTTCGACCCGAGATATGATGTTCTTCGGTTCCTAAATGAGGAATTATTATTGACACGGCCCGTCAACAGCTCATCGACCTCCATAAAAATTGTAGCAAAATCTCCAGCCAGAATTCCCGGTCGTACGGAACAGATTATTCATGGGCAGCTAGCAAGCAATCCTGGGAACTGCGTTGAAATGGTGGAGCCCCTACACTCAGCTCATGACTATTTAGTTGGACGGGCTATAGTTAAAACCGGACGAGATATACCAATTAAAGCCCTGAATTTGCCCAACAACGACAACAGAATGGCCAATGATCAAGAGATAGATTGTTTCCGGCCAGTCGAGACCATCATTAATTGCCAAGAAGGATACCAGACATCATTGAAGGAGCCAGGGCCCAGTAAAGAGTTCCTACAATAGTTTGCTGACCATTTGACACACCTGACACCAGAGGAACAGAAGAAATCCAAGCAATTTATCACAAAGCACTGGCAAATTTTTAACTGTCAAGATGGAACCACCGGTCGCACCAACATCATCCAGCACCGAATACATACCGGTAAGGCTCAACCCATCAGAATACCTCCTTCGACGACCATCTGAAGAACCTGGGCGAAGTATTGTCCAGAATTAATAACGCCAACCTGAGACTCAACCCGAAAAAGTGTTCCTTGTTCCAAAAAGAAGTAGAGTATTGGGCGACGTCGTTTCCGAGTCAGGAATCCGCACCAACGAGGACAAGATAGAAGCCATCTGTGATTGACTAGCCCCAAGAGACAAGCATGAACTCCGAAGCTTCTTGGGCCTCTGTTTCTACTACAGGCGATTTGTTGAAGGATTTGCCGCCATTGCCGCGTCTCTACATCGGCAAACCACCGGGAAAGAGACCTTCCGTTCGAATCCGGATTGCGAAACGTCATTCAGACGACTGAAGGCAGCACTATGTTCCAGCCCAATCCTAGCCTTTCCTACACAGTCCAGCAAGTTCATATTAGATACCGACGCCAGAAATACAGGTTTGGGGCAGGACGGCCAGGTGCAAAATGGTGAAGAGAGGGTAATCGAGAACTACAGCCGTGGATTCTCGAAACCGGAAAGAAATTATTGCGTCACCAGAAAAGAACTTCTTACAATAATAAGGGCTGTGGACCATTTCCACAAATCATTTCTTAATCCGAACAGATCATGCCACCCTCAAATGGCTCCTGGACATGAAGACACCGGAAGGACAACTGGCCAGGTGGATGGAGAAATTACAGCAATACGATTTCAAGGTGGAACACCGTGCCGGCCGTTTGCACAATAATGCCGATGCCCAATCGAGAAGACCCTGTAGGGCAGAATGCGGACATTGTCTGAAGACAGAACAGCGAGAGGATATCTCCATCAGACAGATCCGAGTGCAGGCCAATGAAGATTGGGCAACGGATCATTGCATCTAGGACCAAATGGCTGATCCAGACATCGAACCAATCTTGTTACTCAAAAGGAGAGGAGCACCGAGGCCACGATGGGACGAGGTAGCTAGATACTCGGGCGTGCTGAAATCCTTATGGGCCCAATGGGACTCTCTAAGAGTAGAGAATGGGATACTCAAGCGAGTATGGGAAAGCACCGATGGCTGAGAAACCAAGTCCCAACTGGTGGTTCCTAAGAAAAAGGTACCAGCCATCCTGACCGAAGTACATGATGGGATTACCGGGGGCCACCTGGGCACGAACAAAACCCTAGACAAAGTTCGCCAGCGATAGTACTGGGTAAATTACTTCGAAGATGTCAGAGCGTGGTGCCGGAAATGTGACCCCTGTGCAGCCAGTATGGGCCCAAAGACCCGGACCAAGGGCAGAATGCAACACTACAATGTGGGCGTCCCATTTGAGAGAATTGCCATCGATCTCGCCAGGCCGTTTCCCGAGTCTGAGAGGGGGGACAAATATATTCTGGTCACAATGGATTACTTCAGCAAATGGCCTGAGGCATATGCGATACCCAACCAAGAGGCAACCATGGTAGCGACGGTGCTAGTAGAACAACTATTGAGCAGGTTTAGCGTCCCGATGGAACTACATTCAGACCAGGGGCGTAACTTCGAATCGAATGTATTCCAGAAGGTCTGCACGATGTTGTGGATCAGGAAAACGAGAACAACACCATTGCACCCACAGTCAGACGGAATTGTGGAAAGATTCAACAGGACCTTGGAACAACACCTATCCAAGGTCGTCAGCATTAACTAGCGTGATTGGGATGAGCATATTCCCCTATTCCTGTTGGCATATCGCTCAGCCGTACATAATAGTAAAGGCCTCTCTCCAGGCAGGAGAGCTCCTATTCGGAAAAGAGCTGCGATTACCCTCCTATTTGACTCCCCCGAAGAACCTTCCCAAGAAATCAACGATTATACCGACCAGCTCCGACATAACATGCTGGTAATACACGAATTAGCCCTAACGCAGATATTAGCCACCAGTGACTGGACGAAGACGCTATATGACCTCAAGGCCAATTCAGTCGGGTTCCAAGAGAGGGACAAAGTCTGGCTATACAACCTCCAATGTAGCAAGGGTTAATCTCCAAAGCTCACACCCGCCTGGGATGGTCCATACGAGGTGGTCAAGAGGCTTAATGACGTCGTCTACCGGATCCGTCGAAACCCCAGGGCTAAGTTAAAGGTGGTCCATTTAGATCGACTCGCTTCCTACCTTGGATATGTTTCTGACAGGGAAGATCAGAATTAAAGGGGGTGGGCGGTGTAACGAAATTTACCTAAGCCGGGCCAGGTTTCATTCCAGTACGACATCGATCGCTGTTGGGATAAAAAAATTAATCTAATAGCTCGGCAACTGTAGAATTTATAATGGATTGTAAGAGAGGAGTCGATGGGGTTTTAAAAGGCGCGGCCCATCGTCAGGGCAGGGAGTTAGTGCGGCGAAGAGCTTATGTTGTATTATATTTGTGAGATTCGAATTAGCTGTTGAGTATATTTCACGTAGATAAAAGTTTTTAGAAAGTAAGAATAAATATTCCTTTTTAAATTTTAATTGTACCCACGGAGTATGTAACAATATCGCTTATACCCCATTTTCATACATTCGCTTAAATCAATTTTATACCTTTACTGAAACGCATTTTACAAACCCTAGTTTATTTTATTATTTGATTTTTTTTCAACTTGTGTACACTTTGAATTCTAACACATCGAAATGGCACAAGATACAAACAACGTTGTTTCCGATGAACCTTCATATATGCTTGTAACTGTGCTTACAACATGTCTACCGCGGATCAAAAATACTTATTAGTGATCCACATTAAAAATAAATTAAGAGGCAAAGAGGCGCAGTTATTAAACTCTAGAAACCCTGCGTCGTACCTTGAGATTAAACAGCTTCTCTCTTCGAGGACAAGTCCAACCCCAAATAATACCAATCATCAACGTCCAACATTTCGACCGACAAATTTCCAAAGACCCTCGTTTAAACCAAATAAATTTTGACCGACTGTAATACAGACAAACCCACACTATCGTCCAGAAAGGACACATCATTTCACCGAACACCTAAATACTGATTATCACGAATATTCAGAAAACGACTACGGCTATAGTTCTGAAAATAGCCCATACATTATTGAAGATTTCAGTCAAAATCCTGTTGAATATGACACAGAGCAAACTTTAGAAGAAAACTCGGTAACACCTTTAAATAGTCCGAATACCAGGATTTTCTAGTTCTCCCGAGCCTAGATCAACCTCCCGATTCAACAACTATTTCCGAAGTCCAAACCCAAATTCAGAATTTCAATTTGGAAGATTTCGACCCGAATGCGAATTTCCCGGAACAAGAATTTCTCTAAGTCCTCTCCTAACTGTTAACTCCAAAAATTACATTCACGACGCTCCTGGAAAGTTCAAACTTCTCATTGATACCAGACCTGGTATCTCCATTTTTTAAGAAAACACCGTTAAAAATTTTCGTAAAAGATTTCCCGAAAAAGTGACAATCCAAGGTATCACTCATGAGAAAATTCCAATCTCTCAATCCACTCTTATTCCGTTCGCCGTAGGTAATCCCCATAAGGTTTTTATCTACGATCTAGATATTGAGTTTGATGGAATTTTAGGTCTAGATTTTCTTGAACAAGTTGAATGTATAGTTGACTTAAAATCCAAACAGTTAGTTACGAACTCTAAAACTATCCCCCTACATAAAGTAGTACCCGATCACGATCAGTCTATTACACGACTAATTGACACACCCAATACTAACACACAAACTCTTACAAATAGCAATAAAATAACTATTCCAGCAAGAGCCGAACAAATTTTCAAACTCAAATGCGACCTTTTTAATACTGACGCAATTTCATCGACACAAGTAATTGACAAAGTACGACTTCTCAACGCAGTTGTACGCGTTAATTCAAAGGGAGAATTTCTGACCTCAATAATAAACGCGAACGCAATGCCTAAAACTGTTAATTTTTCCGATCTTCACTTAGAACCCCTTGACCATACACACCCGAAGGCGATGATTTGTCCTTTACCAACGTAGTAAAACATTCTATTGACATCAATAATGCCAAGCCCGTTTTCACAAAATCCTACATATATCCTCAAGTCCATAAGGAGGAAGTGAAAACCCAAATTTCCAAACTGCTTGATCAAGGCATTATCAGGCACTCTTCTTCTCCTTGGTCCTCCCCCGTATGGGTCGTCCCTAAGAAACTCGATGCTTCTGGTAAGCAGTAGTGGCGAGTTGTTATCGACTATAGGATATTAAACGAACTCACTGTAGACGATAAATATCCTCTGCCCAACATCTCTGATCTCCGCGACCAACTTAGAAAGTGTCAATACTTTTCGACACTGGATCTCGCTTCCGGGTTCCATCAATTGGAAATTCTTGAGGAAGACATTCCCAAGACCGGTTTCTCTGTTGACAATGGCCATTACGAATTCCTTCGTATGCCTTTTGGTTTGAAAAATGCACCTTTTACCTTTCAGAGGGTCATGGACAACATTCTTTTGGGAATCCAAAATGAACGTTGCCTCGTGTACATGGATGACAACATAATCTATTCACGAACCATCCATGAACATATGTCCCATTTGACAGAAATCTTTAAACCTCTTAGACAGTCAAACTTAAAAATTCAACCTGACAAATGTGATCACCCAAGTAGGAGTAAAACCAAACCCTTCAAAGGTTGAATGCATTCAAAATTTTCCTCCGCCCCAAACTCCTAAAGATGTTAAATCTTTTCTTGGTCTCTCCAGATATTACCTACGTTTTATCTCCAGTATCGCTAAGATTTCAAAGCCTTCAACAAAACTCCTACAAAAATACGTCAAATTCATCTTCGACACAGATTGCAAGTCTTCCTTCAACGAACTGTAGCAAGCCCTTATATCTGACCCTATCTTGATCTACCCAAACTTCGAAATACCAATCCTGCTCACTACGGATGCTAGTGCTTTTGCAATTGAAGCGGTTCTCTCACAAGGCCCCGTAGGAAAAGATCTTCCTATAACATATGCTTCTCGTACTCTCTGCGCTGCAGAAACTCGATACTCCACTATCGAACGGGAACTGCTAGCCCTTGTTTGATAAGTTAAGCACTATAGACCTTATCTTTTTGGGAGAAAGTTTGCTTTACTCTGCGATCACCGCCCGCTTACTTGGCTCTTCTCAATCAAAGATCCTGGCAGTCGTCTAGCCAGATGGCACCTCAAGCTAGAGGAGTATAACTATAAAATCGAATACAAGCCCTGCAAGGTAAACTTGAATACAGATGCCCTTTCCCGAATTAAAATCAACCACTTTAAACAATGCACTGACTTTATTTCCAAAATCAACATTTTTGCAAATAACGAATCCGACCCAGAACAACCAGACTCCGATAATGACAACAGAATTTAATCGATTTGTTCAACTATATAAAACCCAGTGGATAATCGATTATTCAAAAATTGAAATTTCTAACGCCCAACAATAAACTCAATGACTTGCATGACAAAATCATCGAAGAAATTTTCGAAGAAGACACAAACTTCACTACAGACACTCTAAACGTTCTAGTCAGTAAAACTGTAAGGCATAGAAAATATTTAATTGTCCCTTTACCCTTTTATCCTGGAACAGTTGTCTCACATCTTTTTAACATCCTCTATAACAACCAAACCAGTTCGACAAATCCGAAACTTTTTGTATTGAAAACAATGTAGAACTACCGATTCTTGAAACACTATCCTTTATACTTGCATACAAAGACGTAAAACTCAAAATATGTCAAAATATTGTGACAACTCCTTCACAAGACGAGATTTCCGTAATACTGCAGCAGTACCACTGCAGTAAAAATTAGCTTCATCGTGGAATTATCGAGATCATCCGATGCATTAAAGAAAAGTATAATTGGACTGGACTAATCAAAAGTGTAGAGCAATTTATTAAGTCCTGCGAAACTTGCCAAAAGGTAAAGTTTTGTAGAAAAAACTTGAGTGCTCTTTTGTCATAACTGAAACACCAAAAACGCCCTTCAAACGTATCAACATTGATATTTTCGAATATCCAACTAGATACTACGCACTGACTATTAGGGATGAACTCACCAAATTTACTCAAGCTTACCCTATTGGTGACAAAATAGCTAAAACTGTAGTAAACGCCCTCCTAATATTCTTCCAACATTACGGTACACCTCTTCGCATCCATTGTGACTATGGATGTGAATTTGATAACACTCTCATAAGGGACCTGTGCGAACTATATGACATAAAACTATCCTTTTCAAGTGTCCACCATCAAATGGTTCTATCGAAAGGTTTCACGCGACTTTAGCGGAAGTGATAAGGGCAAATACAGCTGAACATCCAGACGAACATCCGTTCAACATCCTGCCTTACGCAGTTACCTGCTACAACAACACTAAAAACAAGACTACCGGTTTCACGCTCTATGAACTTATCTTTGGGCACACTTCTAGTAGACCCTCCGAAACTATTTACGACCAAGAGAAACTCATTTCTAAATACGTTAGGGAACTTAACAACAGAATGAACTACTATTATAGACTTGCCCATGCTAAAGCAGACCAACAAAAACAAAAATCGAAAATTAGGTTTGACAAACATGTTCCTATTAACGTACCAGAATACAAAGTAGGAGACAAAGTGTACGTGAAAGAGTCTTAAATTAAAAGCAAATCCGAAAACAAATTCAATGGACCTTTTGAAATTACCGCGATACGAAAAAACTCTGCAAGCGTTATACATTTACAGACTAACCAAATTAGTAAAATTAACTTTGACAGCCTAAAACCCTATTTTGAATTAATCCCATTTTTTCAGATTCTGTGGACTGTTTTCAGTCGTGAACCTCCAACAATATTCTCTTACACCTGTTAACAATACAACAGGAGTTTTCTTCCACGAAGAAGGCACACTTAAAATTTCGAGCGACAAATAGACACTTCTTGTCCTCAAAGACCTCAGCTCTTTCAGAGGTACTATCTGAAACAATAACGCTATACTAAAGAGAATTGTAGAGACTATTAACGAAAATACAATCATTTAAACCACAAACACAAACACATGTGAGCCTCTTGAAAAAAATTTCTAAATCCATTAACTCTAAATATACAGACATCTTCGCTGACACTCAAACTTCCCTACTAACAGAAGAAAACGCGGACTTATTAACGGACTGGGATCAGTTTAAAATGCTATTTCAGGAAACTTAGACACAACAGATTGTGAATACATAAATGACTGTGTAAACTAAAATTACTAAAGACCAACACCAAATTCAAGACTTAGTAAAAAAACAAAAAATCTGTAACAACTTCAGTCATTACGAGCCTCAACAAAACTTGAAAAAATTTCAATCCGAGGAGAAAATATTCTCGAATAACATGGAAAAAATAAGGCAGTCAATTTTATACATTTCAAATGATCTTGATTTTCATGAATTTCAAATCAATATTTTGGATCTGTGTGAAAGCCTAATAGAGAATTCCATTAGTGAATCCTGAGATTTACACGCTTTGTCACCTTTATCCTATCCCAATTTTGTATGATGGAACAGGGTTTCATCATAATCTTTCATTAAAGACAAAATTTATCGCGATGACGATTCGTTATTATACACATTCTTCGAAGACCTGGGTGACTGCAAGCATTTAACTAAACATCATATGTTTTGCTCCAAAGCCATTTAACTTCCAATAGACAAAGATGGCATCTGCGAAGGTCAGCTTCTCAGACAGCCAGCCAAACTTCCAGTAACCTGCAAAACTTCAATATTCTATACAGAAGAATACAATATACAAGAGATCGACATAAACCTCTGGTTGATCTCAATTTCCAGACCTCTATAAGTTGATGATATAGCGTCAACTTTTTCATATGAATGGGAGTTGTTATATAAGTTTAGACTATAAACTTAGCGTGAACTTATATCGCAATGACACTTCAACAATCCCAGCTGACTAAGCGACACGTGCAGTTTCAGATTACCGCTCAGCCAATATCCGTGGGAATTGCAACCTCGACTTTGCTTATTTGGCACATATTGTTATAAATTGTAAAATTGCTCTAATGTTGTATTCATTATTACTCAGAACTTTTGTTAGTTATATTGTTATTTTTCATTTTTATTTCAAAGTTATAATTGTATTTGTTTTAATAAAAAAAATCTTTTTTAAAAAGTTAATTAATTAAAGTGTGATTTAATATATATGTCGGGTTTGACCCAAAAGGAAATGTCGGGTTTATCCAAGAGGGAATAAATGTGGGCTGGACATTTATTCGACAAATACTAATCACACTAAACTGACCGAAGGCGCCATAATGATTTACCACTGGAGTTTCAAACTATACAAACAATAGATTATGTTGATGATCAATTTATTTCGGTTCGAGGTTCGAACAGAACTGCCCTCCGTTCTTTTCGATATGATTCTCCTGAAAAACATCGTGCATAACACCTGACTCATAGACTATCACGTAATCAACAGCTCGCCGGGTGAGTATGATTGTGAATCACCCACGATCTCTAGCTGGCAAATTTGTAATAGAACATAATAAACATAACAATCGTAAACAAAAGTACGAAAGCATAAATATCCTGTTTCTGATAATATAAACTATATAGTCTTTAGACCCTCGCCACTCGAGAAAACAACTATTTTGTTATCTCCGACACGGCCATCCTGACTAACACACGTCCTCGGGTGTATCTAAAATTTCATTCCCATGACATTAAACTCAATATTACAAGTACTCGTACTTATCCATCAATTCAAAGATCTAATTCAATAGCAAGAGGAAGTGAAATGTGTTTAACGAAATTGACTTTATATTATAAAGTATTGCAAGTATTACAAGTGCCAGTTACAATCCTTGGACTCATTTGTTACGGAACGACTAGTACTCTCAAGTTATATCGCTAACATTTGGCCAATATGGAAATACTCCAAGCATGCTCGATCTCACATTGAACTACATCTAAATTTCTTTAGACCACACTGCCAAAAGGGGCACGTGTGAAAATAATGTTCGATCTTGCACCTCAACATCTCATATTGCCAACACTAGGCCAATATGTAAATACTATACGCATGTTCGATCTCACACTGAACAAAATCTAAATTTCTTTAGACCACACTACCAAAATAGGCACATGTGATATCGGTGTTCGATCTCGCACCTCTTCACCTCATATTGCCAATGCAGCACAGAAACCTGTGTACTCACGTCGTCGTTGTCACTGTCCGCTCTGCAGACATCCGACTCACTAGGAATGTAACTCTCCGGCATTTTCTTGCTTTATCATGATTGTATATTTATGTTTTATTTATTTTTTTATTAATAAAATTAAAATTAAATTTAATGACCTTTACTTTTATCATCTCTATTCTTTTCATACCTAGCATGATCTTCAATAATATTGACTCCTTCTTCTATCACAAGCTTATAGTCCGTCAGGTGTGGCGACCTTACCAATTAATAAGTCAAGCAAATTATTGTCAAAATCTACACCACTATGTCACGTTTTTTTTTGCTAACTCAAATTTTGAAGTACTCTATGAAACTTATTACAAATATTTCATTCGAACCTAATATTTGCTCGTTATTCAGGGGCTACAAATTTTCCCGTTTGAAACTCGAAACTCCAGCTGAACATCATCCTGGCTTTCACTAACAAAGTAATAAGAGTTAAGATTACGGAGAATTATGCGAACCGACCTGAAGAGGGCAGATGTGACTCTGCCGAAACGTCGTCATTTTACCATCGATCTCGGCAGGGATCAGTTATCAACTACGCGAATGAATTCCCGGAAACCATCTAACACATTTAGTGCCCGCGAAAACTTAAAAACAAATATAGTGAATCTCTACGGGGAGAATAGTTTTCATTTGTGTAAAACATTTGAGAAATTACGCGCGAAAAGAAGCAAACTTTTGTGCGATCTACATTTTTTACAACGATGCCGCGATGAAGGAGTTATTCCGAAAAACATGACGGTAAATTTCTGGAAGAACAACTGAAAAACACAGAATATCTTATGGAAAGCTAGTTGTGCCCTACTTAGGGAAGCCATACGCGATGTCAGAAGAGATGTGGATGTTCTTATTACTAAACTCTTAGATATCCACCTACAGGTAAGCAATACACTCCACCGAATAATATGGGAGAAATTCGATGAGATTAGCGAATTTAGGGCCGAAACGAATGCAGAGTTGACAACAATGCATCAACAGACAAAATTTAACAAATTGAAGCTCCAACAGAAGCCTAAAAACGATTTTTTCTCAGAAAATAACGGTCACAGTCTAATCTCACGGCAATTGGAAACGAATAAACCGTTAATAACTTATTTTCGGTCCAATTGAACTCTACCTCGATTGGCGTGTTGGCTAAGGGATTCAATTACGCTATTGCTCCCTCTTACATACCAACAGAGAGCATAATATGTGGCGTGGAAACAGCAGTTTCAAAATTATATGCGAACACCGCTGAAATAATTAGACAAGACTAAACCACCCAAAAGGAACCTATCTATAGAAGAATGAAACAACTTTGCCTCAACAAGAACATTGTCATTCTACCTCTGCTGATAAAGGAAATGCGACTGTAATTTTAGATACAGCGGATTATTCAAACAAAATTCAAACATTGCTACAAGATCCAGCATATAAACAAATTACTACTGACCCAACAACCTATCTGGAGAAAACAACCAAGGCCAAAATCCAAGCAAGTAGGATCGACAAAAATCTCCAACTGCAACTCATTCCACGTGAAAAATCATCGAGATGTCCAAAATTCTATGGGTTACCAAAAGTAGCCGGCCCTGGTTTCATTTCAATACGACATCGATTGCTGGGGGGGACAAAAAATTAACCTTGAAATAGCTAGGCAACTGTAGAATTGAAAATGGATTGTACGAGAGGATTAGATGCTGATTTTAAAAGGAGCGACAATCGCAGCAATTAGTTAGTGCGGCGTAGAGCTTATGTTGAATTATTATTGTGATATTCGAATCAGCTGTTGTGTATATTTGATGTAAATAAAAGTTGTAGAAAGTGTTAATGAATATTAGTTTTTAAATTTTAATTAATTGACCCACGGAGTTTATAACAAATTTGTTGTGCAGGATTAAGTGAAGTTAAAATCGTAATTTGATTTATGGAAACCCGTAGCATGGAAAAAATGGACTAAACTCCAAAAAAATAGTCAAGCAGGTTATGGAGGGACTAGACGAAAAAATAGCCCAGATTCTGGAAAAATGTGACAAGAAGGAGAAACAACATCAAGAAGAAATTCAACAAAATTAGTAAAATCTTTTGATGAAAAACGTAAAATAGAATTAGAAAACCTTGGCACTACGATAAAAAGTGAACAACAGAATTTGGTTGAAGCCTTATTCTCGAAATTTGAACTACAACGATGAAACGGAAGAGAAAAGACAACTGCAATTTGAACAATTAATGCAAGTAGTAGGACAAGTTAATGTAAAAGTTAAGGAAAGAATGCAAATAGTTGAGTCAGATATAAAAGAGATAAATGATGACATTAAGACATAAAAAATACCGTGGACAATCTTGAAACAAAAGTAGATGACCTCAATTCCATCCAAAGCCAGGTAAAAGTTGAAATCAGTTCAATTCAAAACACTGTTCAAGACCAAATCAGTTAAAAAACAGTACAAAGTGAGGTACAAGATAAAATCAGTGCAATCCAAGACACAGAAGAAACAAAAATTAAAAAAACACCATGAGTACCAAAGGTTCCGTCAGCAAACCACGCACATTTGATGGCAGCTCATCTTGGCCCATGTATAAACGGCAATTTGAAGACGTGGCTATAGCTAATAGATGGGATAATCAAGAAAAATCTACGTCTCTTTTAATATCCTTAAGAGGACTGGCCTTAGAACTCCTCCAAAGCATTCCAGTGAATGATCAAGGCAATTTCGACAAGATCATCGCCATCCTGGACAAGAGCTACGAAAATCAATCCCTGAGCCATGTATACCAGGTGCAATTAAGTGGGAAAAGGCAAAAATCCGGAGAGAGCCTTCAAGAATTTGAAGCAGAGATCAGGCGGTTAGAACACTTGTCCTACCCAGACTTGCCAGAGGAAACGAGAGGCCAGTTGGCCACGCAGAGTTTCATTAGTGGTATTCGAGATCTGGAAGTACAAAGAACTCTAAGACTTAGTGACATCAAGAAAAGTAATGAAGCTTTACTTCGGGCTTTGGAAGTAGAGGCAGTCATGAACATGTCAAACCAAGAGTCCGAGCAGTTTCCTTCAGCCAGGACGAACCAGAACCATCCCTTTAGGCAGTGTTGTCCGGAATCCATAAACTTCTAGCACGATCACAAAGAACTGACCATAGAGGAGCATGCTACCGGTGTGGACGGACAGGACACTTTTAACGTGATTGTCGAGTGAGGCCACCTGAACGATCACCACCAGGGGTAAGCAACAGAACTGCCACATGTCCAGGAACCGTCAGCCAGTCAGCATAAGGGGGCGAATGCTGACTAACCCTCTACCAGCCCACAAAACGTTATCCATCCGTGGATTTTGCCGAGATATCAGCAGCATATTCATCAGGGGCACCATCAATGGCAGAGCAATTACCATCACCATCGACACCGGCGCCGATGTGTCTATTGCCAAGTCCAGGGTTTTGAGAGCATCATAAATCCGGCAATTTCGAAGAAGGGTACCAGACATCGGTGAAGGAGACAGCGCCCAGTAAAGAATTCCTAAAACAGTTTGCTGACCATTTGACACACCTGACACCAGAGGAACAGAAGAAAGCCAAGCAATTTATCACAAAGCATTGGAAAATTTTTAACAGTCAAGATGGAACCACCGGTCGCACCAACATCATCCAGTACCGAATAGACACCGGGAAGGCTCAACCTATCAGAATACCACCTAGGCGACTACCATTGAGACAACAACAGACAGTCGAGGAAAACATCGGGTCCATGCTACAAAATGGAGTTATTGAGCCATCCATCAGCCCATGGTCCGCTCCCGTTGTGCTAGTTGAAAAGATGGATGGAACCACTCGATTTTGCGTGGATTACAGAAAGCTGAATGACGTCACCAAGAAAGACAGCTATCCACTACCCCGAATTAATGAAGGAGTGTTCCTTGCTCCAAAATGAAGTAGAGTTTTTGGGCCACATCGTTTCCGAGTCAGGAATTCGCACCAACGTGGACAAGATAGAAGCTATCCGTGATTGGCCAGTCCTCAGAGACAAGCATGAACTCCGAAGCTTCTTGGGCCTCTGTTCCTACTACAGGCGATTTTTTGAAGGATTTGCCACTATTGCCGCGCCTCTACATCTGCAGACCACTGAGAAAGAGACCTTCCGTTGGACTCAGGATTGCGAAACATAATTCAGACGACTGAATGCCTTATTCAGAGGACCCTGTAGAGCAGAATGCGTACATTGTCTGAAGACGAAACAGCGAGAGGGTATCTCCGTCAGACAGATCCGAGTGCAGGCCAATGAAGACTGGACAACGGAACAGTACATCCAGGACCAAATGGCTGATCCAGACATCGAACCAATCTTGTCATTCAAAACGAGAGGGGCACTCAGGCCACGATGGGATAAGGTAGCTAGATTCTCGGGCATTCTGAAATCGTTATGGGACCAATGGGACTCTCTAAGAGTAGACAATGGAATGCTCAAGCGAGTTTCGGAAAGCGCTGATGGCCGAGAAACCAAGTCCCAACTGGTTGTTCCGAAGAAAAAGGTACCAGCCATCCTGACCGAAGTACATGATGGGATTACCGGGGGCCATCTGGGCATGAATAAAACCGTAGTCAATGTTCGCCAGCGATACTACTGGGAAAATTACTTCGAAGACGTCAGAGCTTGGTGCCGGAAATGTGACACCTGTGCAGCCAGTAAGGGCCCGAAGACCCAGACCAAGGGCAGAATGCAGCAGTATAATGTGGGCTTCTCATTTGAGAGAATTGCCATCGATGTGGAAGGTCCGTTTCCCGAGTCTGAGAGTGGGACCAATTACATTCTGGTCGCAATGGATTACTTCACCAAATGGCCTGAGGCATATGCGATACCCAACCAAGAGGCAACGAGAACAACACCATTGCACCCACAGTCAGACGGAATGGTTAAAAGATTCAACAGGACTTTGGAACAACGCCTATCCAAGGTCATTAGCATTAACTAGCGTGATTGGGATGAGCATATTCCCCTATTACTGTTGGCATATCGCTCAGCCGTACATAATAGTACAGGCCTGACTCCAGCTATGGTTATACTCGGAAAAGAGCTGCGATTTCCCTGCGATTTGGCTTTTGACTCCCCGAATCTTCCCAAGATGTCAACGATTATGCCGACCAGCTCCGACATAATATGCTGGTAATACACGAATTAGCAACGCAGATGTTGGCCACCAGTGACCGGATGAAGACGCGAAACGACCTCAAGGACAATTCAGTCGGGTTCCAAGAGAGGGACAAAGTCTGGCTGTACAACTCCCAACGGAGCAAGGGTAAATCCCCAAAGATTACATCCGCCTGGGATGGTTCATACGAGGTGGTCAAGAGGCTTAATGACGTCGTCTACCGGATTCGTCGAAACCCCAGGACTAAGTTGCAGGTGGTCCAATTTGATCAACTCGCTCTCTACCATCGATCGGTGGGAGGACAAAAAAAAATTAAGCTCGAAATAGCTCGGCAACTGTAGAATTGATAATGGATTGTACGAGAGGATTCGATGCTGATTTTAAAAGGAGCGACAATCGCAGCAATTAGTTAGTGCGGCGTAGAGCTTATGTTGAATTATTATTGTGATATTCGAATCAGCTGTTGTGTATATTTGATGTAAGTAAAAGTTCTAGAAAGTGGTAGTGAACATTAGATTTTAAATTTTAATTAATTGAACTCACGGAGTTTATAACAGTATTTATATAGGCGGTTGTAGCCTTATAATGAATGACATAAAAATCACCAAATGAAAAAAATTTCAAGTACGAGGAATACCTACTTGTCTGGCCTGTGCGAAGCCAGGACGGGTTAGCTAGTTAATATATAAATCTGTAGTTCTCTTTTATGTACTGAAAAACGTGCAATATATTTTAATGAAAATGGTTATAAATATAATTCTAGTTAAATTTTTAAAATATTACTCATGTAATTTATAACTTGCAGAGTAAATTTGTTGGTGCATTCGCCTCTACCAATCTTGGTGACGTATCGCCAAATATTAAGGGACCGTTTTGCCTAAATACGGGAGAGCCATGTGATACCGTAACCAGTACATGCAATATGGAAGCAAAGCAATGTGTTGGTCGAGGACCCGGTAAAGATGAATTTGAAAGCACTAAAATAATTGCTTCGAGAATGTTTAATAAAGCTATGGTAAGTTTAGTTTAGTTCTAACTTAAATATCTTCTTCTTCTATATATATATATATATATATAAATAATAATAATAAATGAATTGCTGTTCATTTGTCTCGCTGAAACTCGAAACCGGCTTGACCCACGCGTGGGTTAGACAAATTCATTTAAAATTCAGGTGTTGATGTTTTGGAAAAACGCCGGGACACTTCGGTTTTTTTTGGACTGTGGTTTTTGCGATGATAAATTCATTTATACAGGGTAGGCCAGAAATAAATTGCGACCGTCAACTTCATTTTTTCAAATGGAAACATTGAATAGTACGGGGGCGCTCCATCCTGTTGAAACCATACCGAATCTGCCAATTCATTGGGGTTTTCACCAATCAGGTAAAGTTCTGGGGGTTAAAGAGGGTATTATGTCATTTTCTTATAGATCCAAATACATTTCCGAGTTAAGTGTTCCCTCAATAAAAAGAGGACCCACAATTGAAGTACCGACAATTACGGCCCATACGTTGACTTTCTTGGAAAACTGTGTATGACTTTCCATAATCCAGTGTGGGTTTTCTGATGCCCAATATGGAAAATTTTGCCTGTTTACTGAACCATTTAAACAAAATGTTGCTTCGTCCAAAAAAACTATCTTACTTAAAAAGTTCGGGTTGGCATTGCATCTTTCCATCATCCATCATTATTTTTACTCTCCAGTCCAAATCATCTTGAGTAAGTCCGTGAACTAAATGCACTTTGTATGGGTGCCATTTATTTCTATGTAAGCATTTTAGTACAGAAGATTTACTGATTGACTGTTCTGCGGCTATTTGTCTAGTGGATTTGTGAAGATTTTTTTGTAAATCGAGCAAAACATTTAATTGTGTATCTTCTGGAAGATGTTTGGTTTGTAATTGTCTCTTACGTGGCCAAATTCTAGAAACTTTTTTTCTATTTTTCTAACTACCGATAAGGTAACAGGCCGCTCCGGGTACTTCATATTAAACAATTCACAAACTTCAGCTTGTGTTCGATTTCTGTGGCCATATCGTACCATCGTCAAAATTTCTATTCGCTGCTTTTCAGTTAAACGCGCCATACTTTGAAACTTTGCAACTACTTATTTGAAGTAAAATTATAGTACAGTTTCTATGGAAATAATCAAGTGTTAAAAACTTCAGCGTTAAAAAAAGGGTTTCCATTTATGCGACTAAAATACCGCCAACAATCATATTAACCAAACGTAAATAAATAGGTTCAAACCAACAAACACCTTATTTTTACCGTTGTTTTCTTAACGTTAGAAAGAAATGTAATTTTTTTAATAACTGTTAATTTTGGGTATAGGGCACTGTACATGAAAAATACTTAAAATTCAATGTAGAATTCAAAAATAAGATGAAAAACAAATGTTTCCATTTGAAAAATTGAAGTTGATGGTCGCAATTTATTTCTGGCCCACCCTGTATAAATGAGTTTATTATCACAAAAACCGCAGTTCAAAAAAAACCTGACGTATCCGAGCGTTTCTCCAGAAAACCAACAACTACGTCCTCACTGTATACTAGAACCGCCTGTGGTCGAAATTCGGCCAATTGTGTTAATGAGTAATGAAATTTAACTTCTTGTTAATATATAATTAATAGGACTTTATTTGTGTTGAAATTCATAATTCTCAATTTAATATGAAAAGAGACAGTAAGTGGAAATTAATCACAAAAATTTAGTTACCACGAAATTTCTTAGAATTAAGTAAATCAGCTTTTAACCGGTAGAATAATATATAAAATAGAATAAAGGTAAATGACAATTCCATTTGAAAATATTGAATAGTTATGATGTAGAAATCGTATATCTAGAAATTACAAAATAGTCTGTTTTAATTTAATACTAATACTTATTCAGTTTCCATTTGTACATAATAAATAGTACATGGGTTACCGAACTTACTCGTAAATTCAAGGATTCATCAAAAATTTTGGTACATATATATGCATATAATCGGACATTTGTTGTATAAACTATTTTTTCTCAAGATGAAATGTTTCAGTTTAATTTTAATTCTCTAACATTTATTATACTCATTATAATAATTACACTTCACAATATATTTCCACCACCCTTTATATATAACTGCTAATGGACTACCCAATATCAAAATGTTTGCTAACATTTTTTTAAGAACCCTGTGTCACTATAGTAATTCTACTCTGGACTATATTTTAACTGTCCTGTATACACAACTGCTAATGTACCACGCATCATATTTTTTTAACATTTTTGTGCCGCCCGATAAAACTATAATTCCACTCCAACCATTCTATATATGCGACTGCCTATGGGCCACCATATTTACTCTTTTTGTTTCTTAATTTTTTTAACTATCTTCTATTCCTATATTTCAAATAATCATATATATGCAACTCATGATGGGTTAACCAATACACCATTCCGTTTCTAACTTTTTTTGTAATTAATTAATTGTGGGATACGAAATGTTGCATTTTTATTCTAATATTTTTAAACCACACTGTATAACTTTACCCCTACTCAAGCACATATTTACCACATCCTGTATATGTGTCCCTGTATATTTTTTGCACATCCTGTATAATTGTAATTCTACTGCTCCCTTTATTCCATGAACCCTGTAAATTGAATCACTAATGGGCTATATTAACTCTTTTAATTTCTAAAATTTTCAATCATTAAATATATGCAACTCATGAGGGCAGCCCTATAAATCATTTCTTGTTCTAATATTTTTCGTATATGTAGAACTATAATTCCTCTCACCCTATATTGCATCAATCCTATATATGAATCTGCTTATGGGTTACTATAGTTCTTCTCCAGCATATTTCCAACATACCAGAATATGTATCCCTATATAATATTATTTCCACCACCCTGTTTAACTATGATTCTACTGCGCCCTCTATTCCAAGTACACTGTAAATTCTAATAGGCCACCCTATATAATTATTTTTTCTAAGCACCCTGTATAACTATAATTGCACTCCACTCAAAATTCTGAATAGTCTGAACGTACAACTGGGCCCAATAAAACATTTGGTTTCTAACATATCTGGAAACATCCTGTATAATTGTAATCTACAGCGCCTTATATCTCAGTCTATTTATCTAAGCATATGTAACGACTCTCAAGACAACTTTATCGTGTGCCTCAAATTAATATGAAAACACATAACTTTTTACCTATGCAAAAATGGCCTAACCAGTACTTTTTACTTTAAAATCTTGAAAGGTTCAGCTATAAAAATGTAATGCCAGAAAAACAGAAATGACATTTTTATTAGATCCTACACATCAATTTTCATTCAAAGAATTTTTCCTAGCAGTTTTATTCTTAAGTAGGTCACCAAATCACCCTGTATTGAACAAAGCTGTCATAATTGTAACAGTCTCGTTCTTTCTCGGTAATACGATTTTTCCGGAGCAATCGATTTGTATATGCCAAAAATGGAATTTCGACAAAATGATAAAATAAACAAACATTATATGTATTATATATTAGCTAAATAAGTCAAAATATATTTGCAGCATATATATTACATCTCGTTAAAATAACTTTAAACAATATTTGACTGACTGCTATTTTAGATGACATATTAAAATTCAATTAAACGATTGCCTTTGAACGCAGTAATGGACTCACCAAAATATTAATAAATTGTTATTAGATATGTGATAAATTCTTGAGTGAAGAAATGTATGTACTCAACTTGGTGAGGATCGGAAATAAAATGTATCAATTAGCTTTAGAATATCTAAATAGTTATTGTACTTACGTAAAACTTTTCATGTGAATTCTTCTGTAAATGCGCAAACTTCTTAAAAACAAATTCAATTTGATCACAACACTACGTTTTTGTAAAAAAGTAACATCATAAATGAATAGAAATGAAGCTTTTCAGAGCATACACCATACTCAGTAAAAGTCGATTATTTAAGAAATATTTATAGTTCGCTATAGAATTGGGGTTTTGCCGACTGAAGTGAATCTATTTGTTTTTTTTTGTTTCATAATTAAATTGGATGTTTTTGAAACCGTTAATGTTTTATTTAAATGATTAAGCGCCAGTCTAAAATTGGCAATATCTCGAAAACCCCTGTAAACATGGAGATTCAACAAGTATACTTGTTTGTATTGAAATTATGGCAGTTTCATCAATTATCGTCAAACCGCAAATTATACGGGGTGTTAAAAAAATAAGCATGGATTTGCCTAATTCGACCTTCGTAACAAAGACCCGGTAAGAGTACCATGAAAAATGATAACAAATTCTTGTTTATCGTCCTTGAAAACTATGCTTAACCAAATTGGAATTCAATATATGGTGCTGTTTTTCAAATATCACTAATTTTCAAACACTAAGTACCAACTTTAGGACACTATATATCGTTTACTACAAACAATTTACTAATGCATGTCTGTGTTAACCGGTATATTTTCACCGCCTCTAACTACAGTTATTGTCTATTAGTTATGGGACACCCTGTATATATATATATATAGGTTTTTGTATAAAGTCGAGATCCGTGATAAATATGTAGTATGTCGAGATCCATCGTATAAAAGATCTATATTAGTTTCGAGAGAAGCTGAGATCCAATATAAAAATTTAACAAGTAGAGATTCAAGGACACTGTATATGGATGTTTATCGAGATCTAGCCTTGATGCCAAATTAGTGATATTCACCAATTCGGGAATCACAGCAGTTATTTGGCGTCTAAATTTAACACATATTCGCGCATTGATATTTAAACCAAAATATGACGTCTCACGGGACTGCATGTAATAACAATATTGGTGAGATCAAAAACAAAGATACGTATATTATTTCAATAATATTGAAAATTGTTGTATATTGAGCTTATGTTATAGTTTAGTATGGTTTTGTCATTATTGTTTTTATTACTGCAGTAATATTCTAAAATTAATGCTCTAAATTTACTGGGATACCCGATTTTTTTTTAATTTCTACGAACGAAACATAAGACAATATAGACATATGACGGTCTATATTGTCGTATATTTTCTTTACAGATAATTGCAGGGAAATAAATGACAAATCTGAAAGTTTAGTATCTCTTCAATATAGACTTTACGAAATCGTGTCTTGTGGAATTTCATACGAACGTTTCATCTGCAACTACTGAAAACGTCTTCAGCGACGCGGGCATAGTGAATTCAAAGTAATAAATTCTTGATTCATTATTAAATTAGGGGTTGAAGTAAAAACTAATAGTTACCCTGATTCTAGTATATTAAGTCAACACTCATTTTAAAATTGGCTAATATTTCGGTTCAAAATTTGACAGTTGTTAGTGCATTTAGAAAATTATTACATAAAATAAAAAATTATAACATTAATGAAATCTTGTAATTGGGACTTTATTATTATATAAAATTAATATGTTTATAGCTCAGGTCATTTACAGAGATAAAGACCTTTTGGTGACAAAATTAATACTAGAATGAAACTAACATCAATGTGTTCTAAAGATAAAAGATGAAATTGACATAAAATTCAACCTCAAAAAATCGGTAACAATTTAGTTATTTACCTTTTACACTAAATCTACCCGAAAACAGTTTTTGCTACTATGGGCAATGTTCTAGAGAAATGGAAAATCTACAAAACATTTAAATATTTTTTATTATTTTATAGCTTAAACATTCTTCATAACTGAAAAGATATGCTCTAAAAATATTGTAATATGGTAGACCCGGTAGATTTTGCAAAATTTCAGTGAGAATTATAAAAGAACTTTATAAATTATAAATTTACCATTATAAACAAACCAGGGTTGGAAAGTCCCAGAGACACCTCATCTCATTTTTCCTAAATTTGAAGTATAAATACATATAATAATTGAAAATTATTCTTAAATTTTGTCATTATGGAGTGATCCCTTTGAACGAGTGCATTCCAGAAATTGCTAAGGGGTGGAACCTGTTAAAATGTCATAATAATAAATAATCTTTAAAAGGGGCAGGGTGGTATAAAAGATTTTCCCTTTGTAAATGGTTCAATAAAAAATTAAATTATATTTACGTAAAAAAATTGGCTTGTCATTAATTAGTTCTTAAAGCTATGATATATATTTTATTATTATATAAATATGAAGCCCTGATATACATTGCAACAGGTAATAGAAAAAATGTTGATGTTATTCTTCAATTAGTTATCAACGTAATTATGATATTTTTCATTCAGATTCTTGTTAAGAAATTTTCAATTAATAAATACTAATAATGGACAAGCCAAATTTATTTACATATACCTAGGTTTGAATATTTTATTAAATAATTTACACACGGATTTTTCATATTAAAAATGATTGCTCCATCATTATCGTCTGTGGCTACATGGAGTTTTGGCATACCATTCTGCTTAATTTATTACATAAATTCATACTATGGTATAAATATAAATATATCTGCATAAAATTAAAATTTACTATAAGATTGTGTATTATAAGAGTAAAGTTTCACAGGTCCAGAGAAATCAGTCCAGAATGGTCCTGTATTCTCACCTATTATATGTATTTATAGTTTCAATATTGGAAAACCGACATGATATGGCTCTAGATCAACTTTTCTACTTTCAAAACCTGGTTTATTTATAATAATAGGGTCATATGGTGAGGTAATATGTCCCTTAAAAAAAGATCGTCCATACGTTTGACTAAAATTTTGCAAAAACTATCGTAGTTACAATATTTTTTATTTTTAGAACATAAACTAGGTACAAGGGGTTCTACCCTTTCAGTTAATAAGCATCTTTTAATCATAAAACGAAAAAATATATAAACGTTAAATTATTTTATAATTTCGAGTAAAGGTTCCATTATTTAAGGAACCAATTAGCGAAACTGAGCGTATAGTACCTCATTTGGTAGGTTTTATATTTTTCTACAATATTGCCCATAGTAGCAAACACGGTTTTTCAGGTAGATTTTGTTAAAAATCTAATTTGTTACCGATTTTTTGAAAATGTTGGTATTCATTTTGTTCTTAATTTTGTCAGGTGTTTTCCTAAAGCAATTATGGTATAGAGTTAAAAAGGGATGTACATAAAATTGTTTGTACATAAATAATTCACGGAATAATTGTGGACAATTTATTTCTGTTTCTAATTTGTTCTTTCATTTTCTTTAAACAGGACTTGGTTATCAATAAAACGAATATGGCGTTCACTCGACAAATGATTTGAGTTTAAATATATTTAAAATATTTGACTTCAAAGGCAGTCATTTAATGTGGTTCATCTATACAGGGTATTCCATCTCAAACGAGGCACCTTGAATATCTTTTTTTTCAAAAATTTTGCAATAAGAAAAAACAGGTCGATTTTTGTTTCGAGGTGGAAATTGTTTGAGGTGAATAGCGCTTGCGCGCGTTCAACATAAACAGGCCAGTACAATAACTTAAAATTTGAGATAGGGAAAATAGTTGTTGTCGTATATCATTTGAAAGCCATTTTTAATTACTATACCGTCATAAAAAAATGTTGTTGCAATTCCTGTACATGTAACAGAAAACCTAACGGACCTAGTAGTAAAACCGGATAATTAAATTTTTTATTTTTTATTAAGTTTCAAAAGAAGTTCTTGTATAGTACGCTCTGAAACCATCCTGTTTCACTGCCGCACCCTGTAATAACACAAAATACAAGAAAAACATTAACATTTATTTTATATAATTTTTTGCTGAGATTTACAGCAAATTTGTTTATCTGTTCTGACCTTTATTGGATCATTTGAAGCATTGTACATTTATCTGTCAAGTTATTACTTTACTGATTTGTTGAAAATTTAAAAGATTATTATGGTATACACATTGCAAGAACGTGTGGAGCTGGTAAGTCTTTATTACCAATATCAAAATTGTGCTCGATCTGCTGCAAGGGTTTTTAACCAAAACCATTCCGAATGTAACGTTCGTCATAAATACGTATTGGAGTTGATTTTAAAATTTATTGAGACGGGCTCAGTAATTAATAAAAAAGAGGTCCCATTGGAAGTAAATGTGAAGATAGCTGTGGCTACATTGGGCCATGTCCAACTTATATCAAACACCAGTCTGTCCAGCAAATCTCTGTAGCTTCCGGTATTAGCAAAACTAATGTTTTTAGAATTTTGCATAAGTACAAATTCCATTCGTACAAAATTAAATTACTTCATGAATTGAATGAGGATGATTGGGATCGAAGGCAATAGTTTTTGTGAAATTATGACCCAGCGTATGATGGAAAACCGTATTTCCTGTACAATGTTTTTTTCGGATGAGTGCACTATTTGACTTCATGGGGAGGTTAAA